>JABVMC010000035.1:315000-450046 GCA_013358685.1 Antennarius maculatus | reverse complement strand
ACAGACGTGTGTGTTTACGTCTGTGTTACAACAGACGTGTGTGTTTACGTCTGTTACAACAGACGTGTGTGTTTACGTCTGTTACAACAGACGTGTGTGTTTACGTCTGTTACAACAGACGTGTGTGTTTACGTCTGTGTTACAACAGACGTGTGTGTTTACGTCTGTGTTACAACAGACGTGTGTGTTTACGTCTGTTACAACAGACGTGTGTGTTTACGTCTGTTACAACAGACGTGTGTGTTTACGTCTATGTTACAACAGACGTGTGTGTTTACGTCTGTTACAACAGACGTGTGTGTTTACGTCTATGTTACAACAGACGTGTGTGTTTACGTCTGTGTTACAACAGACGTGTGTGTTTACGTCTGTTACAACAGACGTGTGTGTTTACGTCTGTGTTACAACAGACGTGTGTGTTTACGTCTGTTACAACAGACGTGTGTGTTTACATCTGTTACAACAGACGTGTGTGTTTACGTCTGTGTTACAACAGACGTGTGTGTTTACGTCTATGTTACAACAGACGTGTGTGTTTACGTCTGTTACAACAGACGTGTGTTTACGTCTATGTTACAACAGACGTGTGTGTTTACATCTGTTACAACAGACGTGTGTGTTTACGTCTATGTTACAACAGATGTGTGTGTGTTTACGTCTGTGTTACAACAGACGTGTGTGTTTACGTCTGTTACAACAGATGTGTGTGTTTACGTCTATGTTACAACAGACGTGTGTGTTTACGTCTGTTACAACAGACGTGTGTGTTTACGTCTGTTACAACAGACGTGTGTGTTTACGTCTATGTTACAACAAATGTGTGTGTGTTTACGTCTGTGTTACAACAGACGTGTGTGTTTACGTCTATGTTACAACAGACGTGTGTGTTTACGTCTGTGTTACAACAGACGTGTGTGTTTACGTCTGTGTTACAACAGACGTGTGTGTTTACGTCTGTGTTACAACAGACGTGTGTGTTTACGTCTGTGTTACAACAGATGTGTGTGTTTACGTCTGTGTTACAACAGACGTGTGTGTTTAGGTCTGTGTTACAACAGACGTGTGTATTTACGTCTGTGTTACAACAGATGTGTGTGTTTACGTCTGTGTTACAACAGACGTGTGTGTTTACGTCTATGTTACAACAGACGTGTGTGTTTACGTCTGTGTTACAACAGACGTGTATGTTTACGTCTGTGTTACAACAGATGTGTCTGTTTACGTCTGTGTTACAACAGACATGTATGTTTACGTCTGTGTTACAACAGATGTGTGTGTTTACGTCTGTGTTACAACAGATGTGTGTGTTTACGTCTGTGTTACAACAGATGTGTGTGTTTACGTCTGTGTTACAACAGACGTGTATGTTTACGTCTGTGTTACAACAGATGTGTGTGTTTACGTCTGTGTTACAACAGACGTGTGTGTTTACGTCTGTTACAACAGACGTGTGTGTTTACGTCTGTTACAACAGACGTGTGTTTACGTCTGTGTTACAACAGACGTGTGTGTTTACATCTGTTACAACAGACGTGTGTGTTTACGTCTGTTACAACAGATGTGTGTGTTTACGTCTATGTTACAACAGACGTGTGTGTTTACGTCTGTTACAACAGACGTGTGTTTACGTCTATGTTACAACAGACGTGTGTGTTTACGTCTGTGTTACAACAGACGTGTGTGTTTACGTCTGCTACAACAGACGTGTGTGTTTACGTCTGTTACAACAGACGTGTGTGTTTACGTCTGTTACAACAGACGTGTGTGTTTACGCCTGTGTTACAACAGACGTGTGTGTTTACGTCTGTGTTACAACAGACGTGTTTTTACGTCTATGTTACAACAGACGTGTGTGTTTACGTCTGTGTTACAACAGACGTGTGTGTTTACGTCTGTGTTACAACAGATGTGTGTGTTTACGTCTATGTTACAACAGACGTGTGTGTTTACGTCTATGTTACAACAGACGTGTGTGTTTAAGTCTGTTACAACAGACGTGTGGGTTTACGTCTGTTACAACAGACGTATGTTTACGTCTATGTTACAACAGACGTGTGTGTTTACGTCTGTGTTACAACAGACGTGTGTGTTTACGTCTATGTTACAACAGACGTGTGTGTTTACGTCTGTGTTACAACAGACGTGTGTTTACGTCTGTGTTACAACAGACGTGTGTGTTTACGTCTATGTTACAACAGACGTGTGTGTTTACGTCTGTGTTACAACAGACGTGTGTGTTTACGTGTGTTACAACAGACGTGTGTGTTTACATCTGTTACAACAGACATGTGTGTTTACGCCTGTGTTACAACAGACGTGTGTGTTTACGTCTGTTACAACAGACGTGTGTGTTTACGTCTGTTACAACAGACGTGTGTGTTTACATCTGTTACAACAGACGTGTGTGTTTACGTCTATGTTACAACAGATGTGTGTGTTTACGTCTGTGTTACAACAGACGTGTGTGTTTACGTCTGTTACAACAGACGTGTGTGTTTCCATCTGTTACAACAGACGTGCGTGTTTACGCCTGTGTTACAACAGACGTGTGTGTTTACGTCTATGTTACAACAGACGTGTGTGTTTACGTCTGTTACAACAGACGTGTGTTTATGTCTGTTACAACAGACGTGTGTGTTTACATCTGTTACAACAGACGTGTGTGTTTACGTCTATGTTACAACAGATGTGTGTGTTTACATCTGTGTTACAACAGACGTGTGTGTTTACGTCTGTTACAACAGATGTGTGTGTTTACGTCTATGTTACAACAGACGTGTGTGTTTACGTCTATGTTACAACAGACGTGTGTGTTTACGTCTGTTACAATAGATGTGTGTGTTTACGTCTGTTACAACAGACGTGTGTGTTTACGTCTATGTTACAACAGATGTGTGTGTTTACGTCTGTTACAACAGACGTGTGTGTTTACGTCTATGTTACAACAGACGTGTGTGTTTACATCTATGTTACAACAGACGTGTGTGTTTACGTCTGTGTTACAACAGACGTGTGTGTTTACGCCTGTGTTACAACAGACGTGTGTGTTTACGCCTGTGTTACAACAGACGTGTGTGTTTACGTCTGTGTTACAACAGACGTGTGTTTTTACGTCTATGTTACAACAGACGTGTGTGTTTACGTCTGTGTTACAACAGACGTGTGTGTTTACGTCTGTGTTACAACAGATGTGTGTGTTTACGTCTATGTTACAACAGACGTGTGTGTTTACATCTGTTACAACAGACGTGTGGGTTTACGTCTGTTACAACAGACGTGTTTACGTCTATGTTACAACAGACGTGTGTGTTTACGTCTGTGTTACAACAGACGTGTGTTTACGTCTGTGTTACAACAGACGTGTGTGTTTACGTCTATGTTACAACAGACGTGTGTGTTTATGTCTGTGTTACAACAGTTGTGTGTGTTTACGTGTGTTACAACAGACGTGTGTGTTTACATCTGTTACAACAGACATGTGTGTTTACGCCTGTGTTACAACAGACGTGTGTGTTTACGTCTGTTACAACAGACGTGTGTGTTTACGTCTGTTACAACAGACGTGTGTGTTTACATCTGTTACAACAGACGTGTGTGTTTACGTCTATGTTACAACAGATGTGTGTGTTTACGTCTGTGTTACAACAGACGTGTGTGTTTACGTCTGTTACAACAGACGTGTGTGTTTCCATCTGTTACAACAGACGTGCGTGTTTACGCCTGTGTTACAACAGACGTGTGTGTTTACGTCTATGTTACAACAGACGTGTGTGTTTACGTCTGTTACAACAGACGTGTGTTTATGTCTGTTACAACAGACGTGTGTGTTTACATCTGTTACAACAGACGTGTGTGTTTACGTCTATGTTACAACAGATGTGTGTGTTTACATCTGTGTTACAACAGACGTGTGTGTTTACGTCTGTTACAACAGATGTGTGTGTTTACGTCTATGTTACAACAGACGTGTGTGTTTACGTCTATGTTACAACAGACGTGTGTGTTTACGTCTGTTACAATAGATGTGTGTGTTTACGTCTGTTACAACAGACGTGTGTGTTTACGTCTATGTTACAACAGATGTGTGTGTTTACGTCTGTTACAACAGACGTGTGTGTTTACGTCTATGTTACAACAGACGTGTGTGTTTACAGTCTATGTTACAACAGACGTGTGTGTTTACGTCTGTGTTACAACAGACGTGTGTGTTTACGTCTGTGTTACAACAGACGTGTGTGTTTACGTCTGTGTTACAACAGACGTGTGTGTTTACGTCTGTGTTACAACAGACGTGTGTTTTTACGTCTATGTTACAACAGACGTGTGTGTTTACGTCTGTGTTACAACAGACGTGTGTGTTTACGTCTGTGTTACAACAGACGTGTGTGTTTACATCTGTTACAACAGACGTGTGGGTTTACGTCTGTTACAACAGACGTGTTTACGTCTATGTTACAACAGACGTGTGTGTTTACGTCTGTGTTACAACAGACGTGTGTGTTTACGTCTATGTTACAACAGACGTGTGTGTTTACGTCTGTGTTACAACAGACGTGTGTGTTTACGTCTGTGTTACAACAGACGTGTGTGTTTACGTCTGTTACAACAGACGTGTGTTTACGTCTATGTTACAACAGACGTGTGTGTTTACGTCTGTGTTACAACAGACGTGTGTGTTTACGTCTGTTACAACAGACGTGTGTGTTTACATCTGTTACAACAGACATGTGTGTTTACGCCTGTGTTACAACAGACGTGTGTGTTTACGTCTGTGTTACAACAGACGTATGCGTTTACGTCTGTTACAACAGACGTGTGTGTTTACGTCTGTTACAACAGACGTGTGTGTTTATGTCTATGTTACAACAGACGTGTGTGTTTACGTCTGTTACAACAGACGTGTGTTTTTACGTCTATGTTACAACAGACGTGTGTGTTTACGTCTGTGTTACAACAGACGTGTGTGTTTACGTCTGTTACAACAGACGTGTGTTTACGTCTGTTACAACAGACGTGTGTTTACGTCTATGTTACAACGGACGTGTGTGTTTACGTCTGTGTTACAACAGACGTGTGTGTTTACGTCTGTTACAACAGACGTGTGTGTTTACGTCTGTTACAACAGACGTGTGTGTTTACGTCTGTGTTACAACAGACGTGTGTGTTTACGTCTGTGTTACAACAGACGTGTGTGTTTACATCTGTGTTACAACAGACGTGTGTGTTTACGTCTGTTACAACAGACGTGTGTGTTTACGTCTGTTACAACAGACGTGTGTGTTTACGTCTATGTTACAACAGACGTGTGTGTTTACGTCTGTGTTACAACAGACGTGTGTGTTTACGTCTGTTACAACAGACGTGTGTGTTACGTCTATGTTACAACAGACGTGTGTGTTTACGTCTGTGTTACAACAGACGTGTGTGTTTACGTCTGTTACAACAGACGTGTGTGTTTACGTCTGTTACAACAGACGTGTGTGTTTACGTCTGTTACAACAGACGTGTGTGTTTACGTCTGTGTTACAACAGACGTGGTGTTTACGTCTGTGTTACAACAGATGTGTGTGTTTACGTCTATGTTACAACAGACGTGTGTGTTTACGTCTATGTTACAACAGACGTGTGTGTTTACATCTGTTACAACAGACGTGTGGGTTTACGTCTGATTTACAACAGACGTGTGTGTTTACGTCTGTTACAACAGACGTGTGTTTACGTCTATGTTACAACAGACGTGTGTGTTTACGTCTGTGTTACAACAGACGTGTGTGTTTACGTCTGTTACAACAGACGTGTGTGTTTACGTCTGTTACAACAGATGTGTGTGTTTACGTCTGTGTTACAACAGACGTGTGTGTTTAGGTCTGTGTTACAACAGACGTGTGTATTTACGTCTGTGTTACAACAGATGTGTGTGTTTACGTCTGTGTTACAACAGACGTGTGTGTTTACGTCTATGTTACAACAGACGTGTGTGTTTACGTCTGTGTTACAACAGACGTGTATGTTTACGTCTGTGTTACAACAGATGTGTCTGTTTACCACTGTGTTACAACAGACGTGTATGTTTACGTCTGTGTTACAACAGATGTGTGTGTTTACGTCTGTGTTACAACAGATGTGTGTGTTTACGTCTGTGTTACAACAGATGTGTGTGTTTACGTCTGTGTTACAACAGACGTGTATGTTTACGTCTGTGTTACAACAGATGTGTGTGTGTTTACGTCTGTGTTACAACAGACGTGTGTGTTTACGTCTGTTACAACAGACGTGTGTGTTTACGTCTGTTACAACAGACGTGTGTTTACGTCTGTGTTACAACAGACGTGTGTGTTTACATCTGTTACAACAGACGTGTGTGTTTACGTCTGTTACAACATATGTGTGTGTTTACGTCTATGTTACAACAGACGTGTGTGTTTACGTCTGTTACAACAGACGTGTGTTTACGTCTATGTTACAACAGACGTGTGTGTTTACGTCTGTGTTACAACAGACGTGTGTGTTTACGTCTGCTACAACAGACGTGTGTGTTTACGTCTGTTACAACAGATGTGTGTGTTTACGTCTGTTACAACAGACGTGTGTGTTTACGCCTGTGTTACAACAGACGTGTGTGTTTACGTCTGTGTTACAACAGACGTGTTTTTACGTCTATGTTACAACAGACGTGTGTGTTTACGTCTGTGTTACAACAGACGTGTGTGTTTACGTCTGTGTTACAACATATGTGTGTGTTTACGTCTATGTTACAACAGACGTGTGTGTTTACGTCTATGTTACAACAGACGTGTGTGTTTAATCTGTTACAACAGACGTGTGGGTTTCCGTCTGTTACAACAGACGTGTTTACGTCTATGTTACAACAGACGTGTGTGTTTACGTCTGTGTTACAACAGACGTGTGTGTTTACGTCTATGTTACAACAGACGTGTGTGTTTACGTCTGTGTTACAACAGACGTGTGTTTACGTCTGTGTTACAACAGACGTGTGTGTTTACGTCTATGTTACAACAGACGTGTGTGTTTACGTCTGTGTTACAACAGACGTGTGTGTTTACGTGTGTTACAACAGACGTGTGTGTTTACATCTGTTACAACAGACATGTGTGTTTACGCCTGTGTTACAACAGACGTGTGTGTTTACGTCTGTTACAACAGACGTGTGTGTTTACGTCTGTTACAACAGACGTGTGTGTTTACATCTGTTACAACAGACGTGTGTGTTTACGTCTATGTTACAACAGATGTGTGTGTTTACGTCTGTGTTACAACAGACGTGTGTGTTTACGTCTGTTACAACAGACGTGTGTGTTTCCATCTGTTACAACAGACGTGCGTGTTTACGCCTGTGTTACAACAGACGTGTGTGTTTACGTCTATGTTACAACAGACGTGTGTGTTTACGTCTGTTACAACAGACGTGTGTTTATGTCTGTTACAACAGACGTGTGTGTTTACATCTGTTACAACAGACGTGTGTGTTTACGTCTATGTTACAACAGATGTGTGTGTTTACATCTGTGTTACAACAGACGTGTGTGTTTACGTCTGTTACAACAGATGTGTGTGTTTACGTCTATGTTACAACAGACGTGTGTGTTTACGTCTATGTTACAACAGACGTGTGTGTTTACGTCTGTTACAATAGATGTGTGTGTTTACGTCTGTTACAACAGACGTGTGTGTTTACGTCTATGTTACAACAGATGTGTGTGTTTACGTCTGTTACAACAGACGTGTGTGTTTACGTCTATGTTACAACAGACGTGTGTGTTTACATCTATGTTACAACAGACGTGTGTGTTTACGTCTGTGTTACAACAGACGTGTGTGTTTACGCCTGTGTTACAACAGACGTGTGTGTTTACGCCTGTGTTACAACAGACGTGTGTGTTTACGTCTGTGTTACAACAGACGTGTGTTTTTACGTCTATGTTACAACAGACGTGTGTGTTTACGTCTGTGTTACAACAGACGTGTGTGTTTACGTCTGTGTTACAACAGATGTGTGTGTTTACGTCTATGTTACAACAGACGTGTGTGTTTACATCTGTTACAACAGACGTGTGGGTTTACGTCTGTTACAACAGACGTGTTTACGTCTGTTACAACAGACGTGTGTGTTTACGTCTGTGTTACAACAGACGTGTGTGTTTACGTCTATGTTACAACAGACGTGTGTGTTTACGTCTGTGTTACAACAGACGTGTGTGTTTACGTCTGTGTTACAACAGACGTGTGTGTTTACGTCTGTTACAACAGACGTGTGTTTACGTCTATGTTACAACAGACGTGTGTGTTTACGTCTGTGTTACAACAGACGTGTGTGTTTACGTCTGTTACAACAGACGTGTGTGTTTACATCTGTTACAACAGACATGTGTGTTTACGCCTGTGTTACAACAGACGTGTGTGTTTACGTCTGTGTTACAACAGACGTATGCGTTTACGTCTGTTACAACAGACGTGTGTGTTTACGTCTGTTACAACAGACGTGTGTGTTTATGTCTATGTTACAACAGACGTGTGTGTTTACGTCTGTTACAACAGACGTGTGTTTTTACGTCTATGTTACAACAGACGTGTGTGTTTACGTCTGTGTTACAACAGACGTGTGTGTTTACGTCTGTTACAACAGACGTGTGTTTACGTCTGTTACAACAGACGTGTGTTTACGTCTATGTTACAACGGACGTGTGTGTTTACGTCTGTGTTACAACAGACGTGTGTGTTTACGTCTGTTACAACAGACGTGTGTGTTTACATCTGTTACAACAGACATGTGTGTTCACGCCTGTGTTACAACAGACGTGTGTGTTTACGCCTGTGTTACAACAGACGTGTGCGTTTACATCTGTGTTACAACAGACGTATGCGTTTACGTCTGTTACAACAGACGTGTGTGTTTACGTCTGTTACAACAGACGTGTGTGTTTATGTCTATGTTACAACAGACGTGTGTTTTTACGTCTATGTTACAACAGACGTGTGTGTTTACGTCTGTTACAACAGACGTGTGTTTACGTCTATGTCACAACAGACGTGTGTGTTTACGTCTGTGTTACAACAGACGTGTGTGTTTACGTCTGTTACAACAGACGTGTGTGTTTACGTCTGTTACAACAGACGTGTGTGTTTACATCTGTTACAACAGACGTGTGTGTTTACGTCTGTGTTACAACAGACGTGCGTGTTTACGTCTGTGTTACAACAGATGTGTGTGTTTACGTCTATGTTACAACAGACGTGTGTGTTTACGTCTATGTTACAACAGACGTGTGTGTTTACATCTGTTACAACAGACGTGTGGGTTTACGTCTGATTTACAACAGACGTGTGTGTTTACGTCTGTTACAACAGACGTGTGTTTACGTCTATGTTACAACAGACGTGTGTGTTTACGTCTGTGTTACAACAGACGTGTGTGTTTACGTCTGTTACAACAGACGTGTGTGTTTACATCTGTTACAACAGACGTAAACACACATATCTGTTACAACAGACATGTGTGTTTACGCCTGTGTTACAACAGACGTGTGTGTTTACGTCTGTGTTACAACAGACGTATGCGTTTACGTCTGTTACAACAGACGTGTGTGTTTACGTCTGTTACAACAGACGTGTGTGTTTATGTCTATGTTACAACAGACGTGTGTGTTTACGTCTGTTACAACAGACGTGTGTTTTTACGTCTATGTTACAACAGACGTGTGTGTTTACGTCTGTGTTACAACAGACGTGTGTGTTTACGTCTGTTACAACAGACGTGTGTGTTTACGTCTGTGTTACAACAGACGTGTGTGTTTACGTCTGTTACAACAGACGTGTGTGTTTACATCTGTTACAACAGACGTGTGTGTTTACGCCTGTGTTACAAGACATGTGTGTTTACGTCTATGTTACAACAGACGTGTGTGTTTACGTCTGTTACAACAGACGTGTGTTTACGTCTATGTTACAACAGACGTGTGTGTTTACATCTGTTACAACAGACGTGTGTGTTTACGTCTATGTTACAACAGACGTGTGTGTGTTTACGTCTGTGTTACAACAGACGTGTGTGTTTACGTCTGTTACAACAGATGTGTGTGTTTACGTCTATGTTACAACAGACGTGTGTGTTTACGTCTGTTACAACAGACGTGTGTGTTTAAGTCTATGTTACAACAAATGTGTGTGTGTTTACGTCTGTGTTACAACAGACGTGTGTGTTTACATCTATGTTACAACAGACGTGTGTGTTTACGTCTGTGTTACAACAGACGTGTGTGTTTACGTCGGTGTTACAACAGACGTGTGTGTTTACGTCTGTGTTACAACAGACGTGTGTGTTTACGTCTGTGTTACAACAGATGTGTGTGTTTACGTCTGTGTTACAACAGACGTGTGTGTTTAGGTCTGTGTTACAACAGACGTGTGTATTTACGTCTGTGTTACAACAGATGTGTGTGTTTACGTCTGTGTTACAACAGACGTGTGTGTTTACGTCTATGTTACAACAGACGTGTGTGTTTACGTCTGTGTTACAACAGACGTGTATGTTTACGTCTGTGTTACAACAGATGTGTGTGTTTACGTCTGTGTTACAACAGACGTGTATGTTTACGTCTGTGTTACAACAGATGTGTCTGTTTACGTATGTGTTACAACAGATGTGTGTGTTTACGTCTGTGTTACAACAGATGTGTGTGTTTACGTCTGTGTTACAACAGACGTGTATGTTTACGTCTGTGTTACAACAGATGTGTGTGTGTTTACGTCTGTGTTACAACAGACGTGTGTGTTTACGTCTGTTACAACAGACGTGTGTGTTTACGTCTGTGTTACAACAGACGTGTATGTTTACGTCTGTGTTACAACAGACGTGTGTGTTTAAATCTGTTACAACAGACGTGTGTTTACGTCTGTGTTACAACAGACGTGTGTGTTTACATCTGTTACAACAGACGTCAATGTTTACGTCTGTTACAACATATGTGTGTGTTTACGTCTGTTACAACAGACGTGTGTTTACGTCTGTTACAACAGACGTGTGTGTTTACGTCTGTGTTACAACAGACGTGTGTGTTTACGTCTATGTTACAACAGACGTGTGTGTTTACGTCTGTGTTACAACAGACGTGTGTGTTTACGTCTGTTACAACAGACGTGTGTTTACGTCTATGTTACAACAGACGTGTGTGTTTACGTCTGTGTTACAACAGACGTGTGTGTTTACGTCTTCTACAACAGACGTGTGTGTTTACGTCTGTTACAACAGACGTGTGTGTTTACATCTGTTACAACAGACGTGTGTGTTTACGCCTGTGTTACAACAGACGTGTGTGTTTACGTCTGTGTTACAACAGACGTGTGTTTTTACGTCTATGTTACAACAGACGTGTGTTTACGTCTGTGTTACAACAGACGTGTGTGTTTACGTCTGTGTTACAACAGATGTGTGTGTTTACGTCTATGTTACAACAGACGTGTGTGTTTACGTCTATGTTACAACAGACGTGTGTGTTTACATCTGTTACAACAGACGTGTGGGTTTACGTCTGTTACAACAGACGTGTTTACGTCTGTTACAACAGACGTGTGTGTTTACGTCTGTGTTACAACAGACGTGTGTGTTTACGTCTGTTACAACAGACGTGTGTGTTTACATCTGTTACAACAGACATGTGTGTTTACGCCTGTGTTACAACAGACGTGTGTGTTTACGTCTGTGTTACAACAGACGTATGCGTTTACGTCTGTTACAACAGACGTGTGTGTTTACGTCTGTTACAACAGACGTGTGTGTTTATGTCTATGTTACAACAGACGTGTGTGTTTACGTCTGTTACAACAGACGTGTGTTTTTACGTCTATGTTACAACAGACGTGTGTGTTTACGTCTGTGTTACAACAGACGTGTGTGTTTACGTCTGTTACAACAGACGTGTGTTTACGTCTGTTACAACAGACGTGTGTTTACGTCTATGTTACAACGGACGTGTGTGTTTACGTCTGTGTTACAACAGACGTGTGTGTTTACGTCTGTTACAACAGACGTGTGTGTTTACATCTGTTACAACAGACATGTGTGTTCACGCCTGTGTTACAACAGACGTGTGTGTTTACGCCTGTGTTACAACAGACGTGTGTGTTTACATCTGTGTTACAACAGACGTATGCGTTTACGTCTGTTACAACAGACGTGTGTGTTTACGTCTGTTACAACAGACGTGTGTGTTTATGTCTATGTTACAACAGACGTGTGTTTTTACGTCTATGTTACAACAGACGTGTGTGTTTACGTCTGTTACAACAGACGTGTGTTTACGTCTATGTCACAACAGACGTGTGTGTTTACGTCTGTGTTACAACAGACGTGTGTGTTTACGTCTGTTACAACAGACGTGTGTGTTTACGTCTGTTACAACAGACGTGTGTGTTTACATCTGTTACAACAGACGTGTGTGTTTACGTCTGTGTTACAACAGACGTGCGTGTTTACGTCTGTGTTACAACAGATGTGTGTGTTTACGTCTATGTTACAACAGACGTGTGTGTTTACGTCTATGTTACAACAGACGTGTGTGTTTACATCTGTTACAACAGACGTGTGGGTTTACGTCTGATTTACAACAGACGTGTGTGTTTACGTCTGTTACAACAGACGTGTGTTTACGTCTATGTTACAACAGACGTGTGTGTTTACGTCTGTGTTACAACAGACGTGTGTGTTTACGTCTGTTACAACAGACGTGTGTGTTTACATCTGTTACAACAGACGTAAACACACATATCTGTTACAACAGACATGTGTGTTTACGCCTGTGTTACAACAGACGTGTGTGTTTACGTCTGTGTTACAACAGACGTATGCGTTTACGTCTGTTACAACAGACGTGTGTGTTTACGTCTGTTACAACAGACGTGTGTGTTTATGTCTATGTTACAACAGACGTGTGTGTTTACGTCTGTTACAACAGACGTGTGTTTTTACGTCTATGTTACAACAGACGTGTGTGTTTACGTCTGTGTTACAACAGACGTGTGTGTTTACGTCTGTTACAACAGACGTGTGTGTTTACGTCTGTGTTACAACAGACGTGTGTGTTTACGTCTGTTACAACAGACGTGTGTGTTTACATCTGTTACAACAGACGTGTGTGTTTACGCCTGTGTTACAAGACATGTGTGTTTACGTCTATGTTACAACAGACGTGTGTGTTTACGTCTGTTACAACAGACGTGTGTTTACGTCTATGTTACAACAGACGTGTGTGTTTACATCTGTTACAACAGACGTGTGTGTTTACGTCTATGTTACAACAGATGTGTGTGTGTTTACGTCTGTGTTACAACAGACGTGTGTGTTTACGTCTGTTACAACAGATGTGTGTGTTTACGTCTATGTTACAACAGACGTGTGTGTTTACGTCTGTTACAACAGACGTGTGTGTTTAAGTCTATGTTACAACAAATGTGTGTGTGTTTACGTCTGTGTTACAACAGACGTGTGTGTTTACATCTATGTTACAACAGACGTGTGTGTTTACGTCTGTGTTACAACAGACGTGTGTGTTTACGTCTGTGTTACAACAGACGTGTGTGTTTACGTCTGTGTTACAACAGACGTGTGTGTTTACGTCTGTGTTACAACAGATGTGTGTGTTTACGTCTGTGTTACAACAGACGTGTGTGTTTAGGTCTGTGTTACAACAGACGTGTGTATTTACGTCTGTGTTACAACAGATGTGTGTGTTTACGTCTGTGTTACAACAGACGTGTGTGTTTACGTCTATGTTACAACAGACGTGTGTGTTTACGTCTGTGTTACAACAGACGTGTATGTTTACGTCTGTGTTACAACAGATGTGTGTGTTTACGTCTGTGTTACAACAGACGTGTATGTTTACGTCTGTGTTACAACAGATGTGTCTGTTTACGTATGTGTTACAACAGATGTGTGTGTTTACGTCTGTGTTACAACAGATGTGTGTGTTTACGTCTGTGTTACAACAGACGTGTATGTTTACGTCTGTGTTACAACAGATGTGTGTGTGTTTACGTCTGTGTTACAACAGACGTGTGTGTTTACGTCTGTTACAACAGACGTGTGTGTTTACGTCTGTGTTACAACAGACGTGTATGTTTACGTCTGTGTTACAACAGACGTGTGTGTTTACGTCTGTTACAACAGACGTGTGTTTACGTCTGTGTTACAACAGACGTGTGTGTTTACATCTGTTACAACAGACGTCTGTGTTTACGTCTGTTACAACATATGTGTGTGTTTACGTCTGTTACAACAGACGTGTGTTTACGTCTGTTACAACAGACGTGTGTGTTTACGTCTGTGTTACAACAGACGTGTGTGTTTACGTCTATGTTACAACAGACGTGTGTGTTTACGTCTGTGTTACAACAGACGTGTGTGTTTACGTCTGTTACAACAGACGTGTGTTTACGTCTATGTTACAACAGACGTGTGTGTTTACGTCTGTGTTACAACAGACGTGTGTGTTTACGTCTGCTACAACAGACGTGTGTGTTTACGTCTGTTACAACAGACGTGTGTGTTTACATCTGTTACAACAGACGTGTGTGTTTACGCCTGTGTTACAACAGACGTGTGTGTTTACGTCTGTGTTACAACAGACGTGTGTTTTTACGTCTATGTTACAACAGACGTGTGTTTACGTCTGTGTTACAACAGACTTGTGTGTTTACGTCTGTGTTACAACAGATGTGTGTGTTTACGTCTATGTTACAACAGACGTGTGTGTTTACGTCTATGTTACAACAGACGTGTGTGTTTACATCTGTTACAACAGACGTGTGGGTTTACGTCTGTTACAACAGACGTGTTTACGTCTGTTACAACAGACGTGTGTGTTTACGTCTGTGTTACAACAGACGTGTGTGTTTACGTCTGTTACAACAGACGTGTGTGTTTACGTCTGTGTTACAACAGACGTGTGTGTTTACGTCTGTGTTACAACAGACGTGTGTGTTTACGTCTGTTACAACAGACGTGTGTTTACGTCTATGTTACAACAGACGTGTGTGTTTACGTCTGTGTTACAACAGACGTGTGTGTTTACGTCTGTTACAACAGACGTGTGTGTTTACATCTGTTACAACAGACGTGTGTGTTTACGCCTGTGTTACAACAGACGTGTGTGTTTACGTCTGTGTTACAACAGACGTATGCGTTTACGTCTGTTACAACAGACGTGTGTGTTTACGTCTGTTACAACAGACGTGTGTGTTTATTTCTATGTCACAACAGACGTGTGTGTTTACGTCTGTTACAACAGACGTGTGTTTTTACGTCTATGTTACAACAGACGTGTGTGTTTACGTCTGTGTTACAACAGACGTGTGTGTTTACGTCTGTTACAACAGACGTGTGTTTACGTCTATGTTACAACAGACGTGTGTGTTTACGTCTGTGTTACAACAGACGTGTGTGTTTACGTCTGTTACAACAGACGTGTGTGTTTACGTCTGTTACAACAGACGTGTGTGTTTACATCTGTTACAACAGACGTGTGTGTTTACGTCTGTGTTACAACAGACGTATGCGTTTACGTCTGTTACAACAGACGTGTGTGTTTACGTCTGTTACAACAGACGTGTGTGTTTATGTCTATGTTACAACAGACGTGTGTGTTTACGTCTGTTACAACAGACGTGTGTTTTTACGTCTGTTACAACAGACGTGTGTGTTTACGTCTGTGTTACAACAGACGTGTGTGTTTACGTCTGTTACAACAGACGTGTGTTTACGTCTGTTACAACAGACCTGTGTGTTTACGTCTGTGTTACAACAGACATGTGTGTTTACGTCTGTTACAACAGACGTGTGTGTTTACGTCTGTTACAACAGACGTGTGTGTTTACATCTGTTACAACAGACGTGTGTGTTTACGCCTGTGTTACAACAGACGTGTGTGTTTACGTCTATGTTACAACAGACGTGTGTGTTTACGTCTGTTACAACAGACGTGTGTTTACGTCTATGTTACAACAGACGTGTGTGTTTACATCTGTTACAACAGACGTGTGTGTTTACGTCTATGTTACAACAGACGTGTGTGTGTTTACGTCTGTGTTACAACAGACGTGTGTGTTTACGTCTGTGTTACAACAGACGTGTGTGTTTACGTCTGTTACAACAGATGTGTGTGTTTACGTCTATGTTACAACAGACGTGTGTGTTTACGTCTATGTTACAACAGACGTGTGTGTTTACATCTGTTACAACAGACGTGTGTGTTTACGTCTGTTACAACAGACGTGTGTGTTTACGTCTATGTTACAACAAATGTGTGTGTGTTTACGTCTGTGTTACAACAGACGTGTGTGTTTACGTCTATGTTACAACAGATGTGTGTGTTTACGTCTGTTACAACAGACGTGTGTGTTTACGTCTGTTACAACAGACGTGTGTGTTTACATCTGTTACAACAGACGTGTGTGTTTACGCCTGTGTTACAACAGACGTGTGTGTTTACGTCTGTGTTACAACAGACGTGTGTTTTTACGTCTATGTTACAACAGACGTGTGTTTACGTCTGTGTTACAACAGATGTGTGTGTTTACGTCTATGTTACAACAGACGTGTGTTTACGTCTATGTTACAACAGACGTGTGTGTTTACATCTGTTACAACAGACGTGTGGGTTTACGTCTGTTACAACAGACGTGTTTACGTCTGTTAGAACAGACGTGTGTGTTTACGTCTGTGTTACAACAGACGTGTGTGTTTACGTCTGTTACAACAGACGTGTGTGTTTACGTCTGTGTTACAACAGACGTGTGTGTTTACGTCTGTTACAACAGACGTGTGTGTTTACGTCTGTTACAACAGACGTGTGTGTTTACATCTGTTACAACAGACGTGTGTGTTTACGCCTGTGTTACAACAGACGTGTGTGTTTACGTCTGTGTTACAACAGACGTATGCGTTTACGTCTGTTACAACAGACGTGTGTGTTTACGTCTGTTACAACAGACGTGTGTGTTTATGTCTATGTCACAACAGACGTGTGTGTTTACGTCTGTTACAACAGACGTGTGTTTTTACGTCTATGTTACAACAGACGTGTGTGTTTACGTCTGTGTTACAACAGACGTGTGTGTTTACGTCTGTTACAACAGACGTGTGTTTACGTCTATGTTACAACAGACGTGTGTGTTTACGTCTGTGTTACAACAGACGTGTGTTTACGTCTGTTACAACAGACGTGTGTGTTTACGTCTGTTACAACAGACGTGTGTGTTTACGTCTGTGTTACAACAGACGTGTGTGTTTACGTCTGTTACAACAGACGTGTGTGTTTACATCTGTTACAACAGACGTGTTTGTTTACGCCTGTGTTACAACAGACGTGTGTGTTTACGTCTGTGTTACAACAGACGTATGCGTTTACGTCTGTTACAACAGACGTGTGTGTTTACGTCTGTTACAACAGACGTGTGTGTTTATGTCTATGTTACAACAGACGTGTGTGTTTACGTCTGTTACAACAGACGTGTGTTTTTACGTCTATGTTACAACAGACGTGTGTGTTTACGTCTGTGTTACAACAGACGTGTGTGTTTACGTCTTTTACAACAGACGTGTGTTTACGTCTATGTTACAACAGACGTGTGTGTTTACGTCTGTGTTACAACAGACGTGTGTGTTTACGTCTGTTACAACAGACGTGTGTGTTTACGTCTGTTACAACAGACGTGTGTGTTTACATCTGTTACAACAGACGTGTGTGTTTACGCCTGTGTTACAACAGACGTGTGTGTTTACGTCTATGTTACAACAGACGTGTGTGTTTACGTCTGTTACAACAGACGTGTGTTTACGTCTATGTTACAACAGACGTGTGTGTTTACATCTGTTACAACAGACGTGTGTGTTTACGTCTGTTACAACAGACGTGTGTGTGTTTACGTCTGTGTTACAACAGACGTGTGTGTTTACGTCTGTGTTACAACAGACGTGTGTGTTTACGTCTGTTACAACAGATGTGTGTGTTTACGTCTATGATACAACAGACGTGTGTGTTTACGTCTATGTTACAACAGACGTGTGTGTTTACATCTGTTACAACAGACGTGTGTGTTTACGTCTGTTACAACAGACGTGTGTGTTTACGTCTATGTTACAACAAATGTGTGTGTGTTTACGTCTGTGTTACAACAGACGTGTGTGTTTACGTCTATTTTACAACAGATGTGTGTGTTTACGTCTGTTACAACAGACGTGTGTGTTTACGTCTATGTTACAACAGACGTGTGTGTTTACATCTATGTTACAACAGACGTGTGTGTTTACGTCTGTGTTACAAGAGACGTGTGTGTTTACGTCTGTGTTACAAGAGACGTGTGTGTTTACGTCTGTGTTACAACAGACGTGTGTGTTTACGTCTGTGTTACAACAGACGTGTGTGTTTACGTCTGTGTTACAACAGATGTGTGTTTACGTCTGTGTTACAACAGACGTGTGTGTTTACGTCTGTTACAACAGACGTGTATGTTTACGTCTGTGTTACAACAGACGTGTGTGTTTACGTCTGTTACAACAGACGTGTGTTTACGTCTATGTTACAACAGACGTGTGTGTTTATGTCTGTGTTACAACAGACGTGTGTGTTTACGTCTGTGTTACAACAGACGTGTGTGTTTACGTCTGTGTTACAACAGACGTGTGTGTTTACGTCTGTGTTACAACAGACGTGTGTGTTTACGTCTGTTACAACAGACGTGTGTTTACGTCTATGTTACAACAGACGTGTGTGTTTATGTCTGTGTTACAACAGACGTGTGTGTTTACGTCTGTGTTACAACAGACGTGTGTGTTTATGTCTGTGTTACAACAGACGTGTGTGTTTAGTGTATTCAGCCTGGATGGAAAACTTTTGACCTCGACTGAAGAGGCTTTTGGTGGAGGACGGCAGACTGGGGTGGTGGTTCTTCTTTTTAAAAGGGGGACCAGAGGGTGAGTGTCCCTTACGGGGGCATCACACTTCTCAGCCCCCCTGGGAAGTTTACTCTAAGGTGCTGGAAAGGAGGGTCCGGTTGTTCAATCTCAGATTGAGGAGGGACAATGTGGGTTCCATCCTGGTGGTGGACTTGGAGAAGGCGTACGATCGGGTCTCTGGGGGTATACTGTGGGGGGTACTGCAGGAGTATGGGGTGGGGTGGGTCACTCAGGGCCATCCAATCCCTGAAGGCAGAAACAAAAAGCAGTCTCCACATGGGGGGAGACCATAGGACCTCTCCATTTCCATCTCTCATGTCCACCAAGAGGTGTTAGATTCCCAGCCTCTTCCTCCACCAGTATGCGTTCCTCACTGGGATCCTCCTGTCTCCATGATGACTCTTCATTACTGAGTCATCAGAGGGATATTTCTGCCAAACCTGTGGACAATGTCTGCTCTAAACTAAGGTGTGGTTTCATCGCTGGCCTCCAGAGAAATCTGATCATGTGTCAGAATTCTTTTGATAAAATTTTCCTTGATCAAAGGAAGCCTCCACTCACCAGTTGGATGAAGGGAAACTATGTTAATGCAGGAGTGTGAGCACCGACAGGGTGTGTGTGTGTGTGTGTGTGTGTGTGTGTGTGTGTGTGTGTCTGGGCTGTGGGGCGATTGTGGGTTCATTTGAGGGGCGGCGTCTTGCTGCAGACAATGAAGATCTTGTTTCATTACATCAGCATTATTGTATGTAGTCATCAATATCATATATATAATATCAATCAATCAATCAAGTTTTATTTATATAGCGCTTAATCATGGCAGCAGATATTTCAAAGCGCTTTAATAGACAGAGAAACCCAACTGAACCCTCCAGAGCATAAGCGGCAGTGGCGGGGAAAAACTCCGATGAGGAAGAAACTCCGGGCAGGACCCAGACATTATAGTATATGAAAAATGTGTGGTTATAATGGGAGTCATTTGGGCCATTTTTGACAATGTAGCTCTTGTGCACATAGTGAACATCTCTTCCACTTCCAATGACCGGCATTAAGGAATTTAGAAAATAAAGATGAAAAAATTACCCACAAATAAATTGAGCCTTTTGACTAATTTATTGCAAAACAAACATAAAAACAACAAAAATGTCACTTTTGGGCCCAAACAGTCAGTTAAGGATGTTTGGGGGGGTCCTGTTCACGAGTGAGGCAACAATAGAGCGAGATTGGACGGAGAATTGGGGCAGCAGGAGCGGTATTGCTGTCGCTTTACCCCCCTGTTGTCACAAAGAGGGGGCTAAGCCGAGAGGCAAAACTCCATCTACCGTTCAATCTCTGTTCCTACCCTCACCTGTGGTCATGAGCGGTGGGTCATGACCGAGGACCAGGTGGAGGGATTACAACACTGGTCTGGGACCCCCCAGTCAGAGCTGGTGGATGTGGGGGGAAAGGGAAGCTGCTGCCCCCGCGACCCAACTATGGATGAGTGGATGAATGGAGTTGGTGGATGGATACATCAGCTGAGACAATCTTTCTCATTGGTGGCGTAAAGACGTAGCTCATGTGTTCTTGCGATTTTTGGGGTTTTTTTTATTGTTAAGGTAACTTATTTATAATTAATTATACACAGGGTTAGTGGCCCTGTGGTGATGCTGGTCTGTCACGTTCAAGAAGTTCCATGTAGTGTCACACCTGTTCACCGAGCTGTGAATCCACTCTGGTTTTTTAAAGCACCTTAACTTGGAAATGTCCTGCTTTGGTGTCTCGTTCCTGCTTCTAGTTTATAAATCCAGTGTGGCTCCAAAAACCAAATCAATCCTTAGCGTCCGTCAGCCTGTTCTTGTCATTGGTTGTCTGGAAATGCTGACACTTTTCCAGCCCGGGCCTTCATCTGAACATGTTAGAACTGACACTCAGCAACATACACTGTGGGAGCTATTAAGGTACAGTTTTACTGCATTTCAGGTTAGAATCACCTTGCATTACAATCTGTTTCACTGTAATTTAATGTTACACTTTGATCAACCTGCTATATAATGTGTGATTTAGAGATACTTTTGAACTGCAGGAGTGACAAAAAAAAACAAAAACGAATTGTTTGCGCAATTAAATAACTAGAAACATGGATGCATTTGAAAGACGAAATGACCTGCTTACATCATCAGTTTATTTCATGGTGACTTTGAACACGTTCCTACTGTCTGCAAGGTTTGCTGTCAGAACAAGTGTAAAGGACAGGATATGACATCACTCGGCATCCTGTCTGCTTCACTAAGCCTCATCTTCACTGCCTGAGTGAGCAGCGTCATCTGGAGGGAGCAAAGGATTGTGGGCCAGTTTCTGCAGATCCTTTGAAGTCATCTCTCTCATCTTGCCGTCCATCCCGAGCTGCATGGGTTGGATCACGCTGGTCCTACAGGTGAAATGTGTGTGTGTGAGTTAACACCAAACTGGACCAACTTCTATAGAACATTCTGAATGAGTGGATTCTCTGAGTCACCTGTGGCGCATGAAGAGATGCTTACCTCGGTCACATGACCACCTTCTTAAAGGGGTTGCTCCGGCTGCTAACAGAATACCGCTAACCTCAAACTCCCAAGCTAGCAAAACCAACAACAAAAAAAGACTGCAACATCCTGCGACACCCCTGACTTCAACATTTGACCCTGACCTACACATTTTTGTGCCTCTGGCTTCTTGAAAATGTCTTTTGTGATTATATCTCATCAGGTTTCAGAGATGTGTACCTAAAAACAAAAGTGAAAATTTGACCTTGACCTGGTTTTTCAAGGTCAAGGTTGTGATCCAATTTTCATTCCCTTGCCTCCCTAAATATAAAGCCTTTTGTTTCGTCTTTCTATCTTATCCGGTTCCTGAGATATGTGCCAAAGTTGAAATTTGACCTTGACCTAGTTCTCTCAAGGTCAAGGTCATCTCATTTTTATCCATCCCCTTTGCTGCCTGAGTCATGTGCTTTTTCTTTCATCTTTGTATCTGAAACGGTTGTGGAGATATCTGGTGGACTGACAGTAACACATCACCGCTTTGAAACAGTGCTTAGAAATCTCCGTTAATGTCATTAAGTGCTTTACAAATAAAAGATGACCATTTGTTTTATTTATCCACCACACCTTAAAGAACGGTTCACAAAAACAGTGACATTAAACCGGTCCATGATTCAAAAAAGGTTGGGGGTAGGTAGTCTAGACCCCCCAACGAATACCCCAACACCCAGACTGTTAGACCGCTGTGACTCAGCTTCAGGTGTCACTGTTTGAAATTGAAATTATAAAAAAAAAAAAAGTCCAGTTATTATGATGAATTAATCACCAAGCATGGGTTTGGACGTAAATACATTAGTAAATAATGTGTGATGCTTTCACCATATTTAATGTGCACACTAATTGGAAAAGACATTTCAAAAATTCAAACAGTATAATATTTATCATTTGATCAAACCGACTTCCAACTGACCGTGTGTGTGTGTGTGTGTGTGTGTGTGTGTGTCCGTCCAGCTCTCTAACCTGGACAGTTTATCCAGCATGTTGACCAGTTTCATGGCTTCATATTCCTTCTGCTCTTCTGTCATTCCCTCCATGGGGTCGGGCTGTTCCTCCTCCACCACCCCTGTGATCGGGTTGATGCTGGACAACAAACAGTCTTAATGAAGCAGCTGCTTTGAGCCACATGGGTTTGAAGTGGGTACTTTTTATTCACAACACTGAAGTTAATCCTGACTGAAACAATCAGTACTTGAATTCTCTGGGGAAGAGTCCCTTTAAAGTAGGAAGAAGAAAACCAGTAACATTGAAGGAACACTGAAGCAAAGGGAGGACAAAGCACAGCAGGCAGCCAACAAACAGCCAACAAACAGCCTGTTTACTACGACCCAGAGCCATGGCTAAAGGGCAGCACATGTACAGCCTACACAAAACACATGAACTAGCGTTAAAGTGGCTAACAGCTAACAGTAATCACTGGAATCATAGGGTACCGACACCTGAGCCCAGCGTTGGCTTCCTTCATCAGATGTGACCCGTCTGCACTAGTGAACATGGTGACACACTAATGGCCCAGGTCTGAGGAGAGACCTGTCGGTCCTGACCTGTCCTTGGCCTCTCGGTACTCCTCTGTCTCAGAGTCTTCCTCTTCAGAGTAGATCCCAGAGTCTCTGCCCCCCCTGAGCAGTCCTCTGGCAGCCAGCAGGCCTGCAGCGTTACCATACCCAGTGTACTTGATGAACCTGGAAACTACAGAACAGAATATAGTTTAACAATGAGAACAAATATCAAAATTATACAGCTAAAGGGTCACATTTATAAGAAGGATTTGAAATAGTATCCAGTGATCCCTCGTTACCCGCTGTTAATGCAGTCCACGAACCACCTGGAATAGAGCAACAATCTTATCATTTACTGTGAAAGACTGTTTAAAGCACTTTGGTGTCTCATGGAAGTCAGACTCACGGAATGTAGCACACTTCAGGATGCTGTCAGCCAATAGAATGCGTGTACGGTATCACATGACTATACTAAAAATCCACGTCGAGTTGAAGCGTGAATACGCGAGGGATTACTGTACATCAACCCAACCAGTGGTGCTGGCCTGGACAGCAGCAAAGGTATTCAAACCTTGTGCTGACCAACACTCACGCCCCCCCCCCCTCGAGAAGTTAACCCCCTCCACCTAAAGTCAACGGGCATTGGCCCATTCAGGAGAAACCAACAGGACAGTCTCAGTGAGTCACACAGGTCATCAAGTGTTTCACAGACGGGGATTAAAACCAGTGCTTTCACAGACGGGGATTAAAACCAGTGCTTTCACAGACGGGGATTAAAACCAGTGCTTTCACAGACGGGGATTAAAACCAGTGCTTTCACAGACGGGGATTAAAACCAGTGCTTTCACAGACGGGGATTAAAACCAGTGCTTTCACAGACGGGGATTAAAACCAGTGCTTTCACAGACGGGGATTAAAACCAGTGCTTTCACAGACGGGGATTAAAACCAGTGCTTTCACAGACGGGGATTAAAACCAGTGCTTTCACAGACGGGGATTAAAACCAGTGCTTTCACAGACGGGGATTAAAACCAGTGCTTTCACAGACTGGGATTAAAACCAGTGCTTTCACAGACTGGGATTAAAACCAGTGATTTCACAGACTGGGATTAAAACCAGTGCTTTCACAGACTGGGATTAAAACCAGTGCTTTCACAGACGGGGATTAAAACCAGTGCTTTCACAGACGGGGATTAAAACCAGTGCTTTCACAGACGGGTATTAAAACCAGTGCTTTCACAGACGGGGATTAAAACCAGTGCTTTCACAGACTGGGATTAAAACCAGTGCTTTCACAGACTGGGATTAAAACCAGTGCTTTCACAGACTGGGATTAAAACCAGTGCTTTCACAGACGGGGATTAAAACCAGTGCTTTCACAGACGGGGATTAAAACCAGTGCTTTCACAGACGGGGATTAAAACCAGTGCTTTCACAGACGGGTATTAAAACCAGTGCTTTCACAGACTGGGATTAAAACCAGTGCTTTCACAGACTGGGATTAAAACCAGTGCTTTCACAGGCTGGTCCTGAATCTCCTCTGAACCAGCCTGCAGGCAGAATGTCACCAGCATCAGGTTCACCATTGATGGGGCGGATCAACAGAAAACAACTCACAGCTTTAAATTGTGATCTGTCATTCTTTGTATATAATGTTTGTGTGTAGGTTGTTCAGGATTATACTAGACTAAGCATAAAACACAAGAAATGTTCAGTGTAAGGCCTTCACCACAGCAGTTCACTAGTGTTCTCACCACTTTCTTTGCAGAGAACAAAGAGGAATTCAGCAGCACAGTCCTTGACGTCGGTGTCGATGTGAGTCATGAGACGGACCAGTTTATTCCTCAGAGCATCGCCCACCTCTGGTCGTGTCTTCACGTCACGCAGGGGGGGCAGCACCTACATGAACACACGGACACCTGAGCCATAAACACAAGACTGTCCTCCTGATGGGGGACTCTTTCAGCCTAACACTGACCTTTGACCTGAGGAACTTCCTGGTCTCTCGATGGATGCGGGAACTCTCAGTCAGTAAATTCAGAGCTGGGATCAGGGTTTCCTTCAGCTTCTGTCCCTGGTGGACGACCAGAGACAAACGCAATCCAGCAGGGCCAACAATACAAATACGTCTGGTTCATCACACTGGTCGCATTTTACATGATCTGAACTGCAAAAAGTCTGAGTGTGGACTCAGTCACCATGACAACTTTAAAGGAGAAAGGCTTCTCTCGACAGCGTCTCCTCGTCTGTAGAGGAATTAAAGAATTTAAACTGATTCAGGTCCTGGAAGAAATGAGGAATGAGATGAAGCAAACAGAATGAAGGAAGGAAAAGACCGGCGCTTTGTTGTGTTGGAACAGAGTGGAGAAACGTGTTCGTATGAATGATGTGACGTGTAGACCTGACATAGATGTAGACCTGACGTCGACCCGACGTAGACGTACAGACACATCTGTTGGGACTGAATGGACGCTTTGAACAACAACGTGCCACAATCACGTCAACATTTACTGTATTATATAAATTGGTTGAAAACGTGAGGTGGTTTCATTGATTCTGGGGACAGGAGCTACACAAACCAGACGGCTTCTACCCATCAGCCCTTTTCCTGGATGTTGTTTTCACAAATGAGTTGAAGGTGGTGCAGGCTGTTGTAATGACATGTCCAATACATAAACGAACCCGGGAACATTGAGGAGTCATACTTGACTCCTTTTAAAGCTATAGAATGCCAGCTATGCTGAATAAAGGTGAGGATGTGTGTTGTTGGGGGGTCCAGTTTATTTAGATGCTGTTTTATGATAATGGTAATTAGCTTTATTTCCACTACTACCTGTTAGTAGATGTCTGTGTGCATTGACCACTGGCTTAATAATCAATTGCCTTTGCAAAAGGTGCGCTTTAGAAAAGTTTAGGAATCATTTAATCTGTAGCAACATACAACTAAACCTTAAGGTGCTAAAAAATAGAAAAATGTTTGCCCCACTGCAGTCAGAAAAGACTATTTAATCCAAACACATTTACTAGTAATAATAATCCGTCCCTCAATCTATCAAAAGTATTTTTGGGCCATTTAAGTCAAGACTTCTAGATTTTCGGTGATGAAACACTCACTCGATCCAGTCTTCTCTCCATGAACTCCAGCAGCATGTGGACGGCATCCATGTTGACCCCCAGGTACTCGGTGGAGCTCTGCTGCACCTTGGGCATCAGCAGTACGTCCAGACAGGGCAGAGGGACGTTCCCCAGCAGGTTGATGGTGTGGCTGGAACAGGGGGGGAAGGGGGTGTCAGGACACCGTGTGGACTGTACCAGTCAGCTGTGTGCCGGCCAACCTGTGGAACTCCTCCGTCCGCTCCTCTCCATCTGCACGACTCAGGAGACAGTGTCTCAGCATGGCCCCCACACGCCTGAACCCCGCTGCCTCCTCCTATAACATTACACGTTACACACACACACACACACACACACACACACACACACACACACACACACACACACACACACACACACACACACACACACACACACACACACACACACACACACCGCAGCCAGGCAGAGCAATATCTGGATGTTATTTGGATAACTCTAAAATTAGTTTCAATATAGTCAATATAGTTGGATGTGTAAACCACAAGAGAACTTTTCTGGAGACCTGAGACACGTTCTACTGCTGAGGTGACACGGGAACGAGGATTAGATAATTCTGGTGACTGTAAATGCAATTCTTTAGTACCTCGTCAATCTGCTTCCGTGTGTTTGTGTCAAATGTGACATTAAACATAATTTTCAGTATTTCCATGGCTAGTTCCGTCTGCTCTCGGGTCAGTGGGGGCAGGTCTTCTGGTGGAACCCCCTCCAATCCAGCCCTGGCTGTCTCCAGAGAATCTGGCCAAGACAAACCCAAAGTGGCCTCCAGATGATTGCCTAGAAAGAAAGAGCGACACACCACGTCACTGAACTTGGGGACATTGGGGAACCATTGGGGAACCATTGATGAACCATTGGGGAACCATTGGGGAACCATTGGGGAACCATTGGGGAACCATTGGGGAACCATTGGGGAACCATTGGGGAACCATTGGGGAACGGGTTTTCCTGGTCCTGACGTTTGTTCAGGGTCATCCATAATCTTCTGTTCCACCTTTCATTTCCTCTAACAGTCTGGCCGTTGGTGGAGGCCTTACCTGCATCACTGTAGACCAACATACCAACATTCACCTGTAGACAATATATGAAACTCATGTGAGCCGCATGTGGGAGCTCCCATGAGCCTTTGCTGCCATCCAACCTCACATTGTTCCCCCCCATTTCCTCTCAGCTGTCTCATCTAAAAAAAGTCTAAAAAGCAATGTTAAAAAAAAATCTTGTTAACTGGCATCTGTGCTCACACCACAAAGAACTGGTGTTTCATCTAGGGTGTACCCCATCCCTTGCCCTTAGCCAGCTGGGATAGGCTCCAGCAGACCAGTAAGGAGCAAACGTGGCTGAAGACGAATCGATAATTGTCTAGATGGAATCTGCTCTGTATTTGGTCTAGATGAGAGTCCTTTAGGAAGCGGGCACACAGACACAACATTCAGGTTTGGATGCAGTCATCAGTGTTTGGCACACCTTGTCTCTTCAGTATTTCAGCAGGTTGGGCATTATGCCTTTCTGCCAACATAATTGTTCAAATCTGATTTTTCAACCTTTAGACATTATCGCTATGCTGGCATGAAGCTCTGCATGAGATTGACCAACGTAACTTCTTTCAAATAAGATTGAATGAATTGCTGGTCATTGAAAATTTAAAAAGACAAATTACAAGATTTATAGTGACTAAATCAGTGGTCCCCAACCCTTTTTGCACACCGGACCGGTTTCATCCAATAGTCTAACAATAAATTTAAAGTAAAATGCGGACAAGACGATAAACCTTTTTTCCATAAATTGATAATCAACATCTGTCAAAATAATTAAATATTAAAAACTTGATTCAAGTGACTGCACTGATGGTTTATTTTGAAGTATAGAGACAATCAGCACATTCAACGTACATTCAACTAAAAAATTCGGTTCTGAACCAACTAGGTTTTGAATTATTGAACAAACATTTATATGTTATTTAATTATGTTTGTTTAGTTTTATGTGTACACTTTTACACCTATCCTGCTTTGTGTGCTTTCAATTGCCCCTTGAGGACTTAATAAAGTTTTTTGAATTTTAGGAGAAATACTGATCATTTCCAATAAAAGAGTGAACAAGTCCATCAAATAATAATAATTACAATAATGGGAATTAGTGGTGGGGGACCGCTGATCTAGGGGTAACAGAGACAATGACACCTGAAGTGTGTTCTGGTCCGGTCTACTCCAGTTTGCTTTTCTTTATGGTCACTGCAGAAAATCCCACTTCACAGAGACAGGAGGTTGGAAATGGAAGCAGGGTTTAAGATACTTTTTGGGCGATCTCAGGATAATCCGCCTCGACTTTAATCCAGAACACTGGGGCAGTTGTGGGCGCTTAATTTAGGGGTAACAGCTGGTAGCATTCACGTGTGTAATTCCGCACAGACGTCCCTTTTCAAAATAAAACATCTTTAGACCGATAATCAAAAAAAAAATTCAAATGTTTTGTGCCGCCCGCTACCTAACGGTTCAGTACCTAACGGCCCGCGGCCCAGTGGTTGGGGATCGCCGGGATAAATTCTAGAATTTACTAATACAACTGTTCCATCTTTTTGAAATTTGTGTGACACCGACAACCCTGACCATTTGGAGGTCGGCTGAGGTCAGTGATACAGATAAGACTCAGGATTTTCACTGGATGTTTAACTTTGAAAGTGATCAGACACTGCTACAGTGAATCGGTAGGAGACTTGTCTTGCTGAATTGAACAGACACTGGTTTCCTGGGTACGTAGTTCCACAGGTAATGTTCTACCTAGCAGACTGATGCCGGAGAGCTCCTGAGCAAGTTGTGTCCTGATGTCCACTCTCTGGGCCGTCAGCAGAAAGGTGAGGCGCAGGTCAAAGAAACGCACCTGAGCAGGAGACAACAGCATGTGATGAGCACTAACAAGAGTGGAAATAGAAGTTACCCTTTGGGGGACTAATAAAGAGATCTGTAAGCAGACACCCGCCTGCAGCACCTGAATCACTACAACCGCATGACATTTTGGTCCTGCTGATGTGTTAATTCACCATTTCTTTGCCCCTATTGTTCACTTGGTGGCAGCTGTCCCATGTCTAAGTTAAAGGTTTAAAGTCTTAAAGTCTGGCTCCAGCAGCCAGCTGTGTTGAGTGATGCCATGAGCTTTGCTCAACTAGCTAAAGAAGCTGTAGCGGACGTTCAGTCAAGAAAACTACAGCGGTGTCACGTGGGCTGTCATCTAGTCATGAACACATCACTATTAGCCTGTGTAAAGCTTCTGACTAGAAGTACAACTAAACTCCTGTAGTTCTCTCCTGCTGCCACTCTGCACATCTTCCACCTCCTGACCATTCCCCAGTCTTCAGATTCCCTGTCTTCATCACCTTTACCTTTACCTGCAGACCAGTACCAGGAGACCAATGGGAGGTGGGGGTTGGGTATGCCTTCCAGCCAATAAAATTCACACTTGTCTTTCATTAGACCGTCTTTAGCTCTGACTGCAGCATCAGTCTGACCAGTGTGACATGCAATGCTGTCACCTTATTATTTCTGCACTCAGTTTAACATCTTGCATTGGTAACAGGAAAGTTGGGCTGGTGCATCGAGTCTGCGAGGGGCAATCATGTGTAATGTTATGCTTCATTTCTTTCAGCGACTTTCACAATTTGAGCATTTTTTAGCACTTATCTGTGATTTTTTTAATACAGCCTTTTTCTTTGAGTCTAATTATGAAAGTAAGAGCATTTCAAACAGATAAACAAACCTGTGTTGAACTGCTGATTTTTTATGATCTCATTAAAAGTATAAATATCATTAAATCTCATTAAATTTATGATCTCATTAAATCTATGCTTAATGTTCAGTTTTATTAACTGACTTAACTGTTTAGTTAAATCTAGGTTACCTTTCTCAGGGCTAGGCAGTGTATATTACAGTATGAAGTCCCAAAGACATTCAATTACATCACAAATAACTTTACACAATCAGGACCTTGTTTTCCTTAATTGACTGTTTACTACAGTGAATTGATCAGATCTATGATCCTAACCCTACCAACGCTAGAATTAAACCTCATGGAACCACATAAGCACCAACCGATTTGTTAGGTTCTTTCATGTCTTTTAGTTCTCTTAACATACTCAAGGAATTGTCCTCAAGTCACATTTACACTGAAAACATTGTTTGGGCAAAGTCTTGGTTTGAGCTGAGAAAGCATCAACATAATTGGATTTGAGAAGAGTGTTACTGTGAATAAAGACGGCTCAACCAGAAAACAATCAGTTGGCTCAGCAGACACGTGGTCTACATTTAAGGGTAGGCTTGAAAAATCCTTTTAATGAAGTTTATACTTCAGGCTAGTCCTTAGCTTTGCAGCTATTAGCTTAGACTGCTGGCAGACCTCCCATGATGTGGGGATCACTAATTCACTAACAACTTCTTCCAGAGTCCTTGTGCTTCATCATGAAGCAGGTTAACAATCTAATGCTGGGAGGATAGGTGACATGCACTGACATCAGTTGTCCCCATGGTTATCACTGTTCTAGTTGTCTTTACCTCGTGGTTCCAGGTGGGGTCATTGCACTGCTTCATCCTCTCCGCCACTCCCTTTATCAGCTGGAGCTCTGCTGCTGCCGCCTGTCATCCATCCAGAGATAAGAATTACCTTCTGCTTATACATGAGGGACAGATGGAAATGGACAGAAACTGACCAGTCCCGTTTCATTGTGTAGCAGGATGTTACAGATAGACTTCAGACTCTCAACAATTACTTCCTGGTCAGCGCTCTTTGAAGGAGGGGCAATTTCTTCCACCGCCTTACTGCATACTAGCAAAATAAAGAATATCAAAGTCAAACATAGTTTAAGGATAATCTGTAATTTAAACAAACAAGGACATACAAGCTGAACTGCTGAAGGTCTAGTGTTCTTCTGTTTCTGTGATACCGCTTTAGATTTTTGACTAAGCCAGAACGGATGACATGGGCCCAACCTCTGGTGGACTCACCACCGAGGAAACCGTAGGGGGGTGCAGTGTGGATTGGGTGGCAGTCGTCAGCATGGGGCTGGACGACCCAATCCCCAGACAAAGAGTCTAGCTCTAGGGACATGGAATGTCACCTCACTGGGGGGAAAGGAGCCAGAGCTTGTGAGGGAGGTTGAGAGGTACCGACTAGATATAGTCGGGCTCACCTCCACCCACAGCTTGGGCTCTGGAACCCAAACCCTTGAGAGGGCCTGGACTCTCCACTTTTCTGGTGTTGTCCAAGGTGAGAGGCGGCGGGCTGGTGTGGGCTTGCTTGTGGCCCCCCCAGCTCAGCTGTCATATGTTGGAGTTCACCATGGTGAACGAGAGTGTCGTGTCCCTGCCCCTTCGGGTTGGGGACAGGTCTCTCACTGTCATTTCGGCCTACGGACCAAATGGCAATGCGGAATACCTGGCCTTCTTGGAGTCCCTGGGAGGGGTACTGAATAGTGCTCCGACTGGGGACTCCATTGTTCTCCTTGGGGACTTCAACGCTCACGTGGGCAATGACAGTGAGACCTGGAAAGGGGTGATTGGGATGAACGGCCTCCCAGACCTGAACACGAGTGGTGTTCTGTTATTGGACTTCTGTGCTAGTCACAGTTTGTCCATAACCAACACCTTGTTCAACCACAGGGACGTCCATAAGTGCACATGGCACCAGGACACTAGGCCAGAGGTCAATGATCGACTTTGTTGTCGTATCATCAGACCTCTGATCGCGTGTGTTGGACACTCGGGTGAAGAGAGGGGCAGAGCTGTCAAATGATCACCACCTGGTGGTGAGTTGGATCCGCTGGCAGAGCAGGGGGCCAGACAGACTCAGCAGGCCCAAATGTGTTTTGAGTCTGCTGGGAAAGTCTGGCAGAACCCTCTGTCAGTGAGGTCTTCAACTCCCACCTCCGGGAGAGCTTCTCCCACATCCCGCAGGAGGCTGTGGACATTGAGTCAGAGTGGACCACGTTGTCCACCTCCATTGTCAAAGCGGCTGCTTGGAGCTGGATACTTAAGAATATGGATGTGAATGTGTGTCTGTAGTTATCTCAAGGACTGCTCTTGGGACTCAATGAGATTTTGATGCTTTTTGTAGCAAAAAATAGACCTGACTTACAGTTGGTAACTAGTTTTGGGATCAACCTGCAATTAACGCATGCAATATAAATCAATTTATTTTTATTTCATCTATCCACAACCGCTACATGCAGTTAAATAGTTGTTGATGGGACACAACATAAGGAGATAGAGACATGGAGGGTCCACATCTAGAACTACATCCTTGTCCCTCAGTGACCAGAACTGACCTTCACGCTCCACCAGTTGGCATTGGTTGCAGACAGGCGTGTTCAAACAGATGCCAGCATAGTAAGCCAGAGTGGACATGGCAGAGACGCTAATGAAGGGATCCAAGCAATATTTGTCTCTGGATAGGATTCGAACAGTTTCCAGGCAGGCCAACTGACAGGAGGGCTGCAGATCCCTGTTCAGAAATGCAAACACCAACTCCCCCAGATGCTACAAGAAATAGATGAGTTATTTGGAAATATCAATTATTTATGAATACTTCATGGTGCAATTTTCCCAGTTTGGGATCAATAAAGTACTGTATATCTGTCAATTCACAATCTTTTTTTATATTCAATAAAAGTAGATCTGAATTTTTGATTTCTTCAAATGTTTCTCCACCACACACACTCACTGGATTTGTTCTAGGAAAATACAGAAAACGGTGAAAGGCATTACCTCAGTCATATGACCGTCACACCTGTTCTAATGGTAACTGGCCAACTCCAACACAAATGACCAGTCTTCCCATTCACGTTTGATTCCCTGGCGTTAGGCTGTTAATCACTACCAGATTAGTTCAATCTCTTCCAAAGACAACTGTAGGATCAGACCTTCAGTAACGCTCATGTGACTGTCAGGTGGTGTGGTAGCACGTCAAGTGAGTAGGAAGCCTCTAAATGAGAGCAGATAAATTTAACTCAAAAATATTTCCATCATAAGTTTAGCACAAATAGTTTTACTATTACAACACTGTACAAATTCATTATAGGATATACATTAGCCTCAAGTGTCCAGACAAAGATGTCACTTATGTAAACTCTGGCCACTGATTTAAGGACTAACATGTTGCTGATTGCTCACCATTTGTGTCGTACTGCAAGTTTGTTTTGTAAAGGCAGCACATTGTAGGTATGTGCTGCTCAATGCTGGGGCGACTTTCCATGTGCGCTTTATTCAGTCCATACTGTTCACCTCAGTTATTTTTCTTTGCAGAACATTTTGTTTGTTCCAGACACATGGAGTTACGTCACTGTTTTTAGATAGCAATATTAGGAATACCTGTCTGTCCAGCTCATCATCTTTGTTGAAGGTAAAGCACTGGTTCATCTGAAAAAAAGGAAACAAGCCACAAAAAACTAAAGGGAAGCAAAAGCAGAAAAGAATAAACTAGTACAGGAGAGAGGCAGAGAAAGAAAATCAAGCTGGAATGTGCGACAAAAACTAAGGACTCAAGTTTCATTACAATCAAACAAAACATCTCCAAAATCCCTGAAACATGTCTGATTGAAAATAGCATAAATAATACAGGAGACATTACAAAGGTTTGAAAAAGAAAATGTGCCATGTTGTCCATTTTTTCCCAACTGGAGGTGTTCAGAATGCACCAGACATTTTTTTTGGTGATGAGTCCAACTTCCAGAGCAGTTTAGGCACCAGGCTGGAGTCATGCTATTGTCAAACAAGGAGAATGTGGCGTCATTGCTGAAACCAACAGGGCCTTCTCCGAAAAAGATGCAGAATATTTTGCTTCAAAAACTAAACATAGCTCAGCATTAACCCTTTCCTCCATCTTGGGTTGCCACCCTACATGAGTTTCCCAATGCGCATGAGTCAATACGGCTAATAAAGAAACAACCATACCCAGTAATTATTAAAAGTACCTACATTAAGCTCCAAATACATTTTGGGCTCATATGCAAGTGTCTGGTGCCCGGGCCCCTGAGCACAGGACCCGTTCAGACATGAGTGAACTCAACCGCCAAGGGAACTGTAGGGGACAGGTGCAATGTGGATTGGGCGACAGTCGATGGCAGGGGGATCGGTGATCCAATCCCTGAACAAAGAGTCTGGCTCTTGGGACACGGGATGTCACTTTGCTGGGGAATATGGAGTAATTTTTTAGTTTATTTTTTTCAGTCATGTCATTACATCAGTCTTCACCACCTTCGTCTCATTTGCAACATCAACATTCGAAAATAAGGCTGATGGATGGAAGCCGTTTGGCTTGTGTAGTACCCGTCCCCAGAATTTAATTTAAACACTTCTCTCATCTCAATGTCTTTCCACCAATTCATACATTGAATTGACCGTCATTGTGTTTCAAACTTCTATTCCCTTATCGGTGTAGTCATAACATCTTACATCCAGTTTTCTGCAGATATTAGCCTTTGTCCAGATGTAACCCAGTGCTTAACCATGTCCACAATCTTCCAAGGAACAGTTAGGTTAACCTACATATAGTTGGGCTAACCACTCACAGCTTGAGCTCTGGAACCCAACCTTCTGGCTGGACTCTCCACTTGTCATTCTCTAGCCCCACAGCTCTGGCAGTGCATAACACCTAGCATTCTTGGGAGTCCCTGGGAGGGGTACTGCATAGTGCTCGGACTGGGGACTATATTTTTCTTTTGGGGGACTTCAATCACAAAAGCAGTGACAGTGAGACTTGGAGGGTGGTGATTGAGATCAACGTCTTCCCTGATCAAAATGCAAATGGTGTCCTGTTGTTGGACTTCTGTGCTAGTCAATTTGTCCATAATTAAAACCTTGTTCAAGCACTCCTGGGACTCTGGAAACAGCCAATGTGTACCTGCAGGCCAGGTGTACCGCAGCCAGGTGTACCGCAGCCCAAACTCCTTCCAGGTCTGGAAGGAGTTTGGAGGAGGCCATGGTGGAAAACCATCAGTCAGTCTCAAAAGATTTTTGGCAAACTGTTTGGCACCTCAGGAGGGGAAAGCGGTGCACACTGTGGAGGCAGAGCGCTGCTGACCTCAACTGGGAATGTTGAGTGGTTGAAGTCATAATTTGAGGACCTCCTCAATCCTACTACCATGCCTTTAGGGGAAGCAGAGACTGAGGTCTCTGAAGTGGTTAATAAGCTCCTCAGTGGCAGAGCACCGGGACTGCATGACCTTCACCCTCAGTATCCAGAGTCTCTGGACGTGCAGGTATTGTCTTGGTTGACACCTCTCTAACGTCCCATGGGTTTCAGGGACAGTACCTCTGGACTGGTAGAGCGGGATGGTGGTCCTCCTTTTTAAGATGGGGGACTAGAGGTTGTGCTCCAACTATAGGGGTATCACACTCCTGCTTCCTGGGGGGAAGTATTCAGGATACTCGAGGAGGAACAAAACCGATGGAATCTTGGAATCAGAAGGAACACTGCGAACACTGAACATGTTCCAGCTCCCTTAACCAGGCTTTCCGTATATGAGCGTCACAAATTGTAGTACCGCCATTTATTTATCCATCTATCCTATCAGGGATGAAAAAAAATCCCTTTGTTTCAAAAGCAGTCCTCAATATATTCAGGTAGACAGCTAACTTATCGTTTACGTAGCACTGATGAACCTAGACCGCGCTCTAGACCCAAACCTAATTGATTCCTGATCATTAAACAGGGTGTATGTAGCCGCAAGAGGGCACAAGCCAGTGTCTTATTGTGCCGGTCCCAAGCCCGGATAAATACAGAGGGTTGCGTCAGGAAGGGCATCCGGCGTAAAACTTTTGCCAAATCAAAGATGCGAATCAAACATATGACTTCCATACCGGATCGGTCGAGGCCCGGGTTAACAACGACCGCCATCGGCGCTGTTGACCTACAGGGCGCCGGTGGAAATTGGATTACTGTTGGTCGAAGAAGGAGAGGAGGAAAGTGCGTTCGCACGAAGAAAGAGAAGAGGAGCGCCAAGAGTATAGGACTAAGAGTAGGGACGTTGAATGTTGGAACTATGACAGGAAAAGGTAGAGAGTTGGTCGACATGATGCAGAGGAGGAAGGTAGACATACTGTGTGTCCAGGAGACCAGGTGGAAAGGTAGCAAGGCTAGAAGTTTAGGAGCAGGGTTCAAGTTGTTCTATCATGGTGTAGATGGGAAGAGAAATGGAGTAGGAGTTATCTTGAAGGAGGAGTTTGTTAGGAACATCCTGGAGGTAAAAAGAGTGTCGGATAGAGTGATGAGTCTGAAGCTAGAAATAGAAGGTGTGATGTTCAATGTTGTTAGTGGGTATGCCCCACAGGTAGGATGTGAGCTGGAGGAGAAGGAGAAATTCTGGTTGGACTTTGATGAAGTGATGCAGAGCATACCTAGAAGTGAGAGAGTTGTCATCGGTGCAGACTTCAATGGACATGTTGGTGCAGGTAACAGAGGTGATGAGGAGGTGATGGGCAGGTTTGGTATCCAGGAGAGGAACGCAGAAGGACAGATGGTAGTTGACTTTGCAAAAAGGATGGAAATGGCTGTAGTGAATACTTTCTTCCAGAAGAGGCAGGAACATAGGGTGACCTATAAGAGTGGTGGTAGGAGCACACAGGTAGACTACATCTTGTGTAGACGATGTAACCTGAAGGAGATCAGTGACTGCAAAGTAGTGGTAGGCGAGAGTGTAGCCAAACAGCATAGGATGGTGGTGTGTAGGATGACTCTGGTGGTGAGGAAGATGAAGAGGACAAAGACAGAGCAGAAGACGAAATGGTGGAAGCTAAAAAAGGAAGAGTGTTGCATGACCTTTAGGAAGGAGTTAAGACAGGCTCTGGGTGGTCAGGAGGTGCTTCCAGATGACTGGACAACTACAGCTAATGTGATCAGGGAGACAGGTAGGAGAGTATTTGGTGTGTCATCTGGAAGGAAAGTAGATAAGGAGACTTGGTGGTGGAATGAGGAGGTACAGGAGTGTATACAAAGAAAGAGGTTAGCTAAGAAGAAGTGGGACACTGAGAGGACTGAGGAGAGTAGACAGGAGTACAGGGAGATACAGCGTAAGGTGAAGGTAGAGGTAGCAAAGGCCAAACAAGAAGCCTATGATGACTTGTATGCTAGGTTGGACAGTAAGGAGGGAGAGACTGATCTATACAGGCTGGCAAGACAGAGAGATAGAGATGGGAAGGATGTGCAGCAGGTTAGGGTGATTAAGGATAGGGATGGAAGTCTATTGACAGGTGCCAGCAGTGTGATGGGAAGATGGAAAGAGTACTTTGAGGAGTTGATGAACGTGGAAAATGAGAGAGAACAAAGACTAGAAGAGGTGACTGTTGTGGACCAGGATGTAGCAAAGATTAGCCAGGATGAAGTGAGGAGAGCACTGAAGAGGATGAAGAGTGGAAAGGCAGTCGGTCCTGATGATATACCTGGAGAGGTTTGGAAGTGTCTAGGAGAGGTGGCAGTAGAGTTTCTGACTGGGTTGTTCAACAGGATCTTAGATAGTGAGAAGATGCCTGAGGAGTGGAGGAGAAGTGTGCTGGTGCCCATTTTTAAGAACAAGGGAGATGTGCAGAGTTGTGGCAACTACAGAGGAATAAAGCTGATGAGCCATACAATGAAGTTATGGGAAAGAGTAGTGGAAGCTAGACTAAGGGCAGAAGTGAGCATTTGTGAGCAGCAGTATGGTTTCATGCCAAAAAAGAGTACTACAGATGCAGTATTTGCTTTGAGGATGTTGATAGAGAAGTACAGAGAAGGCCAGAGGGAGCTGCATTGTGTTTTTGTAGATCTGGAGAAAGCTTATGACAGGGTGCCCAGAGAGGAACTGTGGTATTGTATGAGGAAGTCTGGAGTGGCAGAGAAGTATGTTAGAGCGGTGCAGGACATGTATGAGGACTGTAAGACAGTGGTGAGGTGTGCTGTAGGTGTGACAGAGGAGTTCAAGGTGGAGGTGGGACTGCATCAGGGATCAGCTCTGAGCCCCTTCTTGTTCGCTATGGTGATGGACAGGCTGACAGACGAGGTTAGACAGGAATCTCCATGGACTATGATGTTTGCAGATGACATTGTGATCTGCAGTGAGAGCAGGGAACAGGTGGAGGAGAAGCTAGAGAGGTGGAGGTTTGTCCTGGAAAGGAGAGGGATGAAGGTTAGCCGCAGTAAGACAGAGTACATGTGTGTGAATGAGAGGGACCCAAGTGGAAGAGTGAGGTTACAGGGAGAAGAGATCAAGAAGGTGGAGGATTTTAAGTACTTGGGGTCAACAGTCCAGAGCAATGGAGAGTGGGGAAAAGAGGTGAAGAAGCGTGTCCAGGCAGGATGGAATGGGTGGAGAAAAGTGTCAGGTGTGATGTGTGATAGAAGAGTTTCAGCTAAAATGAAAGGAAAGGTGTACAAAACTGTGGTGAGACCAGCGATGTTGTTTGGTCTAGAGACAGTGTCACTGAGGAAAAGACAGGAGGCAGAGCTGGAGGTAGCAGAGATGAAGATGCTGAGGTTCTCTCTGGGAGTGACCAGGAAGGATAGGATCAGGAATGAGTACATCAGAGGGACAGCACATGTTAGAGGTTTTGGAGATAAAGTCAGAGAGGCCAGATTGAGATGGTTTGGACATGTCCAGAGGAGAGATAGTGAATATATTGGTAGAAGGATGCTGAGTTTTGAACTGCCAGGCAGGAGGCCTAGAGGAAGACCAAAGAGGAGGTTTATGGATGTAGTGAAAGAGGACATGAAGGTAGTTGGTGTGAGAGAAGAGGATGCAAAGGACAGGGTTAGATGGAGGCGGTTGATTCGCTGTGGCGACCCCTGAAGGGAAAAGCCAAAAGGAAAAGAAGAAGAAACAGGGTACATCTGGATTCAATGCGCTAGAGTCCAGTACTCTGCTCCCTAGACAACTGAAGTCTTTATTTTGATTAGCCTCACTAATAAATGGTTTTCCTAAAGCTACACTGCTGTTCTTTGTTGTCATTGCATTGAAAAAAGTTCTTTCAAGACACAGCAGGGTGTCATCTTATTTCTGTTTATACTTTCCTCATCTTGTCCAATCAATGTTGGAAGCAATGTTGTTAAAGCTATGAAAATTAGGGCCAAATATGGATTAGATAAATTAGAGGGGGAAAAAGTTTAAGATGGTCAATGTCTTGAAATGAAGATGCACAACAAAAGGATTGGTAAATAGATTCAACGCCAGAAAAAGTCACAGAATTACCTGGTACTCATCACAGTGGATGAGACACATTGAGCTTAGAAGACCAGAGGGTCTACAATAATATTTCTGGATATTGTGCTTTGGTCTGGACTTCTTGAGCTTGCCCTGCCAAAGGACGGGTCAATCCATCTAGGACTTGGGACAGGGCTAAAAGCACTTCAGAGTTAAGTCCCAGCAGGTTAGTGGTTTAATCTGACCAACTGATTTATTCTTTCCCCTCTAAATGTTTTAGTTAGATCAAGCCTCAGCATTGAGTTAATAGTTGATTAGTTACAATTTGATTTAATTTGTATTTGAATGCAGATGATTTGTTCCAGTTAAATCTTATTGAATTTCCTTCATTTAAAAGTATAGTTCTATACACTCACTAATGTTTTCTTCATTAGTGAGCTATGTGATTGTGTCCATCACCAGTGTCAAACTCTAAAGGTTTACTACTCTGAGGGCTGCTCTTCACAGCTCGTACTGTGGTGACAATTCACCAGTTTGTTAAGTCGCTTGTAGCATATTTAGGGAACTGAACTCCATTGGCCTCAGAGTTACATTCTTAAAAACACATGGTAGACTGAATAAAAGTGTATATACCTGACACCAGGCATATTGTACAGCAGTTGCATGACACATGAAGCTCTTCACAGAGCTTTGTAGAAGCGTAGGATTTGGCTATTATGTCGGACTCTATTTGTGTATCAGAGAATCTAATCCTATTGCCTTGAAGACCAACGCCCCCACAGCTGAGTGGATACACAAGCCGATTTAGAAATGCCCTGGAAAAAGAACAGCAACAAATTAGTGAAGTGTAACTGGGCAATTTGGCATTAAAATATAAACCTACGTAAAAATGACGTTATTCTAAAGCTTTATGCTGAAAACTATATTTTAACTTTTGAGAACATCTAAAACACTGAGAAAAACCAAACATGTACCTCAGCAGAGGAGCAATCCCTGGCTTTGAAGCTCATCTATAATTATAAAACTGCCACAGACTTCATTTGTACATCATTCTGAGTTGAAGACATGCATTGCTATTGTTAGCTGTCCACTGGCCATGATGAAGTCTTGGTTATGTCGACTAATCAAAGCTTGTGGTTCATCCTGTCATAACCACAGCGTCCCCGTTAAGCTCGTTGGTGGTAGGGGGCTCCATGGTGATGACATTTGGCCAATAGCATCATCCATCAGGTGTGCCATGGAAACAATGGCTTCATTTATTACTGGAACTCAACAGCACTCAAGATACTTGTTTGCTTGAACGTCTGGACACTCCAAGGCCAACAAACGGAGTTAATCGTTGTCATACTCCAACGATCTATCTTCTTGAAGATGAAACGACCGACATCGTCTCGTCTCGAGCCACCGTCCTGCCTTGCGGTTCACAGGTGACGCTAGAGCCTATCCCAGTGTGCTACGGGCGAGGGGCGACGTACGCCCCGGACGGGCTGTCAACACATCATGGGCAGCATTGTACTCTCCAGTTATTTATCAGTGCTAAACAGAATTACAACTGTTTAATTTATTTGCAATCAGGATGAACTGTATTCTTTTAAGTATGAGTTTCTCATACTTGCCGATACTTAGAAACGAAGCATTGCTGCCCAATAATCTGTCCTGACCAGCTCTAGAAGCTACTGTTAAGTAAAACTTAAGTGTTGACAACACATTCAATAGTCTTGTTTCTATAAGTATTACGTATAAAAGGGTCCACAGTCATGTTAGACAAACCAAATGGAATCTTCCAAAGTGCCACATCTGTTAGTATAAACCTGGATTTTTTTTATTTTATTTTCATGACTTCTACTCCTCAGTCCTCTACTTGTACTACCTGTAACTGCATTTCATTTTAACATTGTGTTAATGGTTTTCAAAACTAAAAAAAAACCCTTGAACGCAGTGAAGGAGTCAAAGCTATTTTTTTATATTAAAAATGTAAAGTCAAACCTTGTAGCTTGAAAAAATGACAGCAACCATGTCTTAATGTAAAACTATAGGCTGAAAATCCCATTTGAACCAGACTAAACTCAGCTGCTGCTTGATGCTTTGTGACAAGACAAGGCCTTTGTGATGCAACAGTCTCAGAACTGAGAATCAGTGCTCAGAAACACTGAGTCAGGCTATAAAGTCTGCATTTCAATAGTATTTTGTTGTGAATTTACATTTATTTTGAACTGACCTGAAGGAATCTCATTTACTCTTCTGGTCTCCCCGTGAGGTTGTGACCCAGACCTCCCCCTGCCCTCCTGCCCCTCCTGCCCTTCCCGTCCAGCGTGCCCCTCACCTCCTGGTTGTAGTCCCGCAGAGCCGTCAGAACGCCGTCCTGGTCTCCGGTCTCCAGCTGCTCCACGATGGCGTTCAAATCCATCTCCAGCGGCAAAACTGAGGTTCTGGACCCGCGGTGTGAACGAGACTCACCTGTGTGAACAGGACTCACCTGTGTGAACCTGTCGGACTGACCAGCGGCTCCACACCAGCAGCTTGATGTCTTAATCCCGTTCAGCCGGTGAGGCGATTAGCGGACCGGATTGGTGGGAGAGGACTGCTGCGTTCACGTGTCCCTGAGAAAGTAGGACGAAACGCCTTCCTCACCATCCCGCCTCAGAGCGGTGATGTGTTGTAATGTCAGTGTTGGTGTGTTCATCCGTTAGTCCACCAAACATCTCCACAACCGTTCAGACAGATGAAACAGAAAGCACATGACTCAGGCAGCAAAGGGGATGAACGTGAGATGATGACCTTGACCTTGAGAAAACTAAGTCAAGGTCAAATTGTAACTTTTGTACACTCAGGAACCGGATAAGACAGAAAGACGAGGGAGAAGGCCAGTGTGAGTAAGACCATAGATCAAAGCTGCAGCTTTGATCTATGACAGTAGGTCAGAGCACTAGCTTTGATCTTTGACCTATGCAAGAAGGTCAGGGTACAATTTTGAATTCAGGGGTGTGGTGGGATGTTGCAGTCTGACTGCCTTGGTTCTAGTTGGACTTGTGGGAATCCTGGTGATGCCACTGTGCACTGAAAAAGGTGATCTTCTGGCTTCCAGCTGACAGCTGAACAGTCTAGATGACTGTGTTGGGGTCAAAATGTTCATGTCAGAGCAGCCGTGTCTCAGGAACATCCAAACACACCTGTGCAATAACCAAGTTGTCCAATCAGCATCTTGTTTCACCAACACCTGCTCAGTGGTTTTTATCATCTCTACCTTGGATAAATGCTCACGGGCACAGCTTTAAACAGTGAGTGAACACATGTGAGGGGAATAAACCTTTAGCATGCAGAGACATGTCTGTGAGGCATTCCAGGGAATGTTGGAGCAGACATTTGCATTTTAAACAAATACTACATGTATACACTGATTTAAAAAGTAAAGGGATCATTTGTATCACACATTGAATCTTGATGAGGAAGTTATTCAAGAATAAAAATATAAATAGTCAAAAACAAAAATCATCAACCTACTGAGGGCTGGATTTAAAATCACATCAAATATCAAGGAAAATATCACATACTTGTTCTGTCCGTAACACCAACCAAGGAGAATCATCTTTGAACTGACTTGACTTCATTTATTCAACTTGATGAAAAACTTATAAATAAATAAATGAATAAATATCAAACATGGAAAGCAAACAGAGCAGATTAATAGGAGATTAGATTTATAGTGCTTTTCTGGACACTCAGAGGCACTTTACATTGGATTCATGATTCATCCACTACTCATTGGTAGTTGGTGATGGTAAACTATGTGTGTACCCACAGCTGCCCTGGGGCTGCCAATCCATGCCCACTCCAATCACCACCGGAACTATCACACACATTCACACACCGGAACTATCACACACATTCACACACCGGAACTATCACACACATTCACACACCGGAACTATCACACACATTCACACACCGGAACTATCACACACATTCACACACCGGAACTATCACACACATTCACACACCTGAACTATCACACACATTCACACACCTGAACTATCACACACATTCACACACCGGAACTATCACACACATTCACACACCGGAACTATCACACACATTCACACACCGGAACTATCACACACATTCACACACCTGAACTATCACACACATTCACACACCGGAACTATCACACACATTCACACACCGGAACTATCACACACATTCACACACCGGAACTATCACACACATTCACACACCTGAACTATCACACACATTCACACACCTGAACTATCACACACATTCACACACCGGAACTATCACACACATTCACACACCGGAACTATCACACACATTCACACACCGGAACTATCACACACATTCACACACCTGAACTATCACACACATTCACACACCGGAACTATCACACACATTCACACACCGGAACTATCACACACATTCACACACCGGAACTATCACACACATTCACACACCTGAACTATCACACACATTCACACACCTGAACTATCACACACATTCACACACCTGAACTATCACACACATTCACACACCTGAACTATCACACACATTCACACACCTGAACTATCACACACATTCACACACCGGAACTATCACACACATTCACACACCTGAACTATCACACACATTCACACACCTGAACTATCACACACATTCACACACCGGAACTATCACACACATTCACACACCGGAACTATCACACACATTCACACACCGGAACTATCACACACATTCACACACCGGAACTATCACACACATTCACACACCTGAACTATCACACACATTCACACACCTGAACTATCACACACATTCACACACCTGAACTATCACACACATTCACACACCTGAACTATCACACACATTCACACACCTGAACTATCACACACATTCACACACCTGAACTATCACACACATTCACACACCGGAACTATCACACACATTCACACACCGGAACTATCACACACATTCACACACCGGAACTATCACACACATTCACACACCGGAACTATCACACACATTCACACACCGGAACTATCACACACATTCACACACCGGAACTATCACACACATTCACACACCGGAACTATCACACACATTCACACACCTGAACTATCACACACATTCACACACCTGAACTATCACACACATTCACACACCTGAACTATCACACACATTCACACACCTGAACTATCACACACATTCACACACCTGAACTATCACACACATTCACACACCTGAACTATCACACACATTCACACACCTGAACTATCACACACATTCACACACCGGAACTATCACACACATTCACACACCGGAACTATCACACACATTCACACACCTGAACTATCACACACATTCACACACCTGAACTATCACACACATTCACACACCTGAACTATCACACACATTCACACACCTGAACTATCACACACATTCACACACCTGAACTATCACACACATTCACACACCGGAACTATCACACACATTCACACACCGGAACTATCACACACATTCACACACCTGAACTATCACACACAATCACACACCGGAACTATCACACACATTCACACACCGGAACTATCACACACATTCACACACCTGAACTATCACACACATTCACACACCTGAACTATCACACACATTCACACACCTGAACTATCACACACATTCACACACCTGAACTATCACACACATTCACACACCTGAACTATCACACACATTCACACAACTGAACTATCACACACATTCACACACCGGAACTATCACACACATTCACACACCTGAACTATCACACACATTCACACACCTGAACTATCACACACATTCACACACCTGAACTATCACACACATTCACACACCGGAACTATCACACACATTCACACACCGGAACTATCACACACATTCACACACCGGAACTATCACACACATTCACACACCGGAACTATCACACACATTCACACACCGGAACTATCACACACATTCACACACCTGAACTATCACACACATTCACACACCTGAACTATCACACACATTCACACACCTGAACTATCACACACATTCACACACCGGAACTATCACACACATTCACACACCTGAACTATCACACACATTCACACACCTGAACTATCACACACATTCACACACCTGAACTATCACACACATTCACTCACCTTAACTATCACACACATTCACACACCTGAACTATCACACACATTCACACACCTGAACTATCACACACATTCACACACCTGAACTATCACACACATTCACACACCTGAACTATCACACACATTCACAAACCTGAACTATCACACACATTCACACACCTGAACTATCACACACATTCACACACCTGAACTATCACACACATTCACACACCTGAACTATCACACACATTCACACACCGGAACTATCACACACATTCACACACCGGAACTATCACACACATTCACACACCTGAACTATCACACACATTCACACACCTGAACTATCACACACATTCACACACCTGAACTATCACACACATTCACACACCTGAACTATCACACACATTCACACACCTGAACTATCACACACATTCACACACCTGAACTATCACACACATTCACACACCTGAACTATCACACACATTCACACACCTGAACTATCACACACATTCACACACCTGAACTATCACACACATTCACACACCTGAACTATCACACACATTCACACACCTGAACTATCACACACATTCACACACCTGAACTATCACACACATTCACACACCTGAACTATCACACACATTCACACACCTGAACTATCACACACATTCACACACCTGAACTATCACACACATTCACACACCTGAACTATCACACACATTCACACACCTGAACTATCACACACATTCACACACCTGAACTATCACACACATTCACACACCTGAACTATCACACACATTCACACACCTGAACTATCACACACATTCACACACCTGAACTATCACACACATTCACACACCTGAACTATCACACACATTCACACACCTGAACTATCACACACATTCACACACCTGAACTATCACACACATTCACACACCTGAACTATCACACACATTCACACACCTGAACTATCACACACATTCACACACCTGAACTATCACACACATTCACACACCTGAACTATCACACACATTCACACACCTGAACTATCACACACATTCACACACCTGAACTATCACACACATTCACACACCTGAACTATCACACACATTCACACACCTGAACTATCACACACATTCACACACCGGAACTATCACACACATTCACACACCTGAACTATCACACACATTCACACACCTGAACTATCACACACATTCACACACCTGAACTATCACACACATTCACACACCGGAACTATCACACACATTCACACACCTGAACTATCACACACATTCACACACCTTAACTATCACACACATTCACACACCTGAACTATCACACACATTCACACACCTGAACTATCACACACATTCACACACCTGAACTATCACACACATTCACACACCTGAACTATCACACACATTCACACACCTTAACTATCACACACATTCACACACCTGAACTATCACACACATTCACACACCTGAACTATCACACACATTCACACACCTGAACTATCACACACATTCACACACCTGAACTATCACACACATTCACACACCTTAACTATCACACACATTCACACACCTGAACTATCACACACATTCACACACCTGAACTATCACACACATTCACACACCTGAACTATCACACACATTCACACACCTGAACTATCACACACATTCACACACCTGAACTATCACACACATTCACACACCTGAACTATCACACACATTCACACACCTGAACTATCACACACATTCACACACCTTAACTATCACACACATTCACACACCTGAACTATCACACACATTCACACACCTGAACTATCACACACATTCACACACCTGAACTATCACACACATTCACACACCTGAACTATCACACACATTCACACACCTGAACTATCACACACATTCACACACCTGAACTATCACACACATTCACACACCTGAACTATCACACACATTCACACACCTGAACTATCACACACATTCACACACCTGAACTATCACACACATTCACACACCTGAACTATCACACACATTCACACACCTGAACTATCACACACATTCACACACCTTAACTATCACACACATTCACACACCTGAACTATCACACACATTCACACACCTGAACTATCACACACATTCACACACCTGAACTATCACACACATTCACACACCTGAACTATCACACACATTCACACACCTGAACTATCACACACATTCACACACCTGAACTATCACACACATTCACACACCTGAACTATCACACACATTCACACACCTGAACTATCACACACATTCACACACCTGAACTATCACACACATTCACACACCTGAACTAACACACACATTCACACACCTGAACTATCACACACATTCACACACCTGAACTATCACACACATTCACACACCGGAACTATCACACACATTCACACACCGGAACTATCACACACAATCACACACCGGAACTATCACACACATTCACACACCTGAACTATCACACACATTCACACACCTGAACTATCACACACATTCACACACCGGAACTATCACACACATTCACACACCTGAACTATCACACACATTCACACACCTGAACTATCACACACATTCACACACCGGAAATATCACACACATTCACACACCTGAACTATCACACACATTCACACACCTGAACTATCACACACATTCACACACCTGAACTATCACACACATTCACACACCTGAACTATCACACACATTCACACACCTGAACTATCACACACATTCACACACCTGAACTATCACACACATTCACACACCTGAACTATCACACACATTCACACACCTGAACTATCACACACATTCACACACCTGAACTATCACACACATTCACACACCTGAACTATCACACACATTCACACACCTGAACTATCACACACATTCACACACCTGAACTATCACACACATTCACACACCTGAACTATCACACACATTCACACACCTGAACTATCACACACATTCACACACCTGAACTATCACACACATTCACACACCTGAACTATCACACACATTCACACACCGGAACTATCACACACATTCACACACCTGAACTATCACACACATTCACACACCTGAACTATCACACACATTCACACACCTTAACTATCACACACATTCACACACCGGAACTATCACACACATTCACACACTGGAACTATCACACACATTCACACACCGGAACTATCACACACATTCACACACCTGAACTATCACACACATTCACACACCAGAACTATCACACACATTCACACACCTGAACTATCACACACATTCACACACCTGAACTATCACACACATTCACACACTTGAACTATCACACACATTCACACACCGGAACTATCACACACATTCACACACCTGAACTATCACACACATTCACACACCGGAACTATCACACACATTCACACACCTGAACTATCACACACATTCACACACCGGAACTATCACACACATTCACACACCGGAACTATCACACACATTCACACACCTGAACTATCACACACATTCACACACCTGAACTATCACACACATTCACACACCTGAACTATCACACACATTCACACACCTGAACTATCACACACATTCACACACCGGAACTATCACACACATTCACTCACCGGAACTATCACACACATTCACACACCTGAACTATCACACACATTCACACACCTGAACTATCACACACATTCACACACCGGAACTATCACACACATTCACACACCGGAACTATCACACACATTCACACACCTGAACTATCACACACATTCACACACCTGAACTATCACACACATTCACACACCGGAACTATCACACACATTCACACACCGGAACTATCACACACATTCACACACCTGAACTAATGATTAACAAATGTGAATATAGGATGTTGTAAAACTTCTTTGTGTAAGAGTGAGGTGTCTTAATACTTCTTTATATTATTTGTACATACATATGATATGTATTTTCAGAAAAGCAATTTTCACTTGACGAACTTCCTTCACATGACTTCATTTACATCATTCCATAATGACTCTGTCGTCAGCTGCACGGTCTGCCCGGTCTCCACGGTTCGGTTATAAAAGTTACAGATGATTCATCTGCATCAGTGACCTGCAGTCAGGGGAGGCAGGGGGGCACGGCCTGACCTGCCATCAAAAAAATGAAATGGAAGAAATGAATTAAATGGTTATATTTATTCAGTGAGGTGAATTATATAGTTATTTTCTGTACAGTATTTTTACTCAAAATGGCTGAATTTTCACATTTACGGCTGAAATCCTGATCAGAGACCTGTGGTGAGTCATTGATCACCATGGGTTGACCAATGACTCCACTAGCTGTGCTGGTAGCTAAACAGTGAGACCATAATGCTATCTCTCTATATGTCACTATTAAAATGTTCAAACACGTTTTCTCTATGAACTAAATTTACATAATTTAGCTAATGTACTGTATTTAATGTACTATGCTTTTTGTCAACAACTGCACGTGTGTAACGTATTTATTGAGTCTAGCGGTCCTGAAACCGCTGGGAAAAGGCATGAAGTGAGGCACGCAGTTCTCCTGCCTCATGGTAGGGGGCGCTGGTGATCCCAGGTATTCCTCTTCCTCGGCCGTAGAAGAAGTGATAGTAAATTACAATCTATCAGCGAGTCAAGTGCAGCCATTCATTTGTTTTCTGCTCGCCTTACCTCACTATAAAAATGGAGGATTACATACCTACACTAAAAATGTTTTTGATGCTTTTGTTCAAAAGGAGCGACGCATGGACTTCATTTATAAGTAAACATAATTTATAAAAAACGTGTAGGTAACAATATAAGTTTTTAATCAAAGGTGCTTATTTGTGTGTTAGTTTGTATGAGTAAATAATTCTGCGTGAGACTTTAAACATAACCCACTCACTGTTGCTTATTAAATAGTGAATAAGGTACACTGTAGGTTAGTATGTCTGAGGACATCTTCCTCTGATTGTGATGAAGTCAGTTCCTCATCAGTCATGAACCTCACCGCACGGCACTGATCTGTCCTCAGATGAAAGACCAGTCCAGAGGCCATCATCTGGACTTCCTGTCCACATGATGGCTAGTTTTGGTGATTTCCTCGGATTTCATGTCTTTACTATCCTGTTAGTAGCTCTTGTGAAACAGACAGACCTCGTTACAACGTGGGGTCTGCTGACAAATCTTAGCTTTTGCTTCGGTGGTAGCTACTGGTGTGAATGATGATCACATTCAGTGTCCACACTGTATTTGAATAAAAAGTGTACATAAGAAGCACTGTTGAGTGTTTTATCCAAACACCTGGTTTGAAATTTGTAGAGATGTCTGTGACATACTGATTGTATTATTTGTGTTTTACATGTTTTTTTTCCAGTTTGGTTGTCATATGAGTAATCCATCCATCCATCCATCCATCCATCCATCCATCCATCCATCCATCCATCCATCCATTTTCTCTAACCACTTCATCCACTGTCTCAGGGAGCTGGAGCCTATCCCAGCTGACTGAGGGCGTGAGGCAGGGTACACTCCGGCGCGATGCCAGTTCATCGCAGAGCCAACTCTAGACAGACAAACACTCACACACACTCACACACTCACACCTACGAAGATTTGAAACCAGCCAATTAACCTGAAGCGCATGTTCCCGGAGGTGGGAGGAAGCTGGAGGACCCGGAGACAACCCACGCAGACACAGGGAGAGCATACAAACTCCATATAGAGCGGGACTCGAACCCGGAACCACCTTGCTGTGCGGTGACAGCGCCACCTGCTAGACCACCGTGTGAATAAACATGTGTGTTTGTCACACTTTCATTGTGATATGATGCTGAGATTGTATAATTATGGGGAAAGCGTTTCAGGCAAAGGCATTAAAGTCCATCACTGAGCTTCAACCAGACTTGTTAACATAGTAATACACTATTTAGATCTTGACTGACATATTTTGTTATGGGGTGGCCCGGTGGCACAGTTGGTAGTGCTGTCGCCGCACAGCAAGGCGGTTCCGGGTTCGATTGACCGTCCAATGCTGTGCGAGCGCCATGATTGGTTGGGCGGTAGTGGGTGGAGTTAATATGTGACACCATGAGGTTTTCAAGTGAGCTTATTCAAATATATAGGTGGGGAGACGACACTATGAATAGAAAAACACAAATATTGATATCCACCTATCCATTCATCTGTTTTCAACTGCTTATCCGGGGCCGGGTTGCGGGGGCAACAGTCTCAGCAGGGATGCCCATACTTCTCTCTCCCCAGACACCTCTTCCAGCTCCTCCAGGGGGAGCCCGAGGTGTTCCCAGGCCAGCGCAGAGACATAGTCCCTCCAGCGTGTCCGAGCTCTTCCTTGAGGTCTCCTCCCGGTAGGACATGCCCGGAACACCTCCCAGGGAGGCATCCAGGAGGCACCTGGAACAGATGCCCGAGCCACCTCAGCTGGCTCCGCTCGAGGTGGAGGAGCAGCGGCTCTACTCCGAGCTCCTCCCTGGTGACTGAGCTCCTCACCCTATCTCTAAGGGTGCGCCCCCACACTCTACGGAGGAAACTCATTTCAGCCGCTTGTATCCGGGATCTTGTCCTGTGGGTCATGACCCAAAGCTCATGATCATACGACAGACGACAGATCTATACAGCGACTGCATCACTGCAGAAGCTGCACCGATCCATCTGTCAGTCTGACGTTCCATCCTTCCCTCACTCGTGAACAAGACCCCAAGATACTTAAACTCCTGCACTTGGGGCAGAGACTCTCCCCCGACCTGAAGAGGGCACACCACCCTTTTCCGGTCGGGGAACCATGGCCTCGGATTTAGAAGTGCTGATCCTCATCCCACTCGCATCACACTCAGCTGCAAACTGTCCCTGAGCACGCTGAAGGTCCAGGTTTGATGAGGCCAACAGGACAACATTGTCTGCAAAAAGCAGAGATGAAATCCTTTGGTCCCCAAACCAGACTCCCTCCGGATCCTGGCTGCGCCTAGAAATTCTGTCCATAAATATTCTGAACAGAACCGGTGATAGAGGGCAGCCCTGCCGGAGTCCAACATGCACCTGGAACAGGTCTGACTTACTGTCGGCAATGTGAACCAAGCTCTGGCTTCGGTCATACAGGGACCGGACGGCCCTCAGCAAAGGGCCCTGGACCCCATACTCCTGAAGCACTCCCCACAAGATGCCACGAGGGACACGATCGAATGGCTTCTCCAGATCCACAAAACACATGTGGACTGGTTGGGCAAACTCCCATGAACCCTCGAGCACACGATGGAGAGTGTAGAGCTTGTCCAGTGTTCCACGAGCGGGACCAAAACCACATTGTTCCTCCTGAATCCACGGTTCGACTACAGGTCTAATCCTCCTCTCCAGTACCCTGGAATAGACTTTCCCCGAGACGATGAGGGGTGTGATCCCCCTTTAGTTGGAACACACCCTCCAGTCCCCCTTTTTGAAAAGAGAGACCACCGCCCCAGTCTGCTAATCCAGAGGTACTGTCCCAGACTGCCATGCAATGTTACAGAGACGAGTCAACCATGACAGTTCCTGCACATCCAGAGACTTGAGGTACTCAGGGTGAATCTCATCCACCCTCGGTGCTTTGCCACCGAGGAGTTTGACAACCACCTCGGTGACTTCAGCTTGGGTGATGGATGAGTCCACCTCTGATACCTCAGCCTCTGCTTCCTCTGTGGTAGACATGGCAATGGGATTGAGGAGATCCTCGAAGTATTCTTTACACCGCCCAACAATATCCTCAGTCGAGGTCAGCAGCTCTCCCCCTCTACTGTAAACAGTGTTGGCTGTGCACCGCTTTCCCCTCTTGAGACGCCGAATGGTTTGCCAGAATTTCTTCGTGGCTGACCGATAGTCTTCCTCCATGGCCTCTCCGAACTCCTCCCAGACCCAAGTTTTTGCCTCCGCGACTACTCGAGCTGCAGTACGCCTGGCCTGCCTGTACTTGTCAGCTGCCTCCGGAGTCCTACAATTCAACAGTACTTGATAGGACTCAGCTTGACGGCATCCCTTACTTCCGGTGTCCACCACCGGATTCGGGGGTTACCGCTGCGACAGGCACCAGAGCCTTGTGACCACAGCCCCGAGCAGCCGCTTTGACAATGGAGGTGGAGAACATGGTCCACTCTGACTCAATGTCCACAGCCTCCTGCAGGATCTGGGAGAAGCTCTCCCGGAGGTGGGAGTTGAAGACCTGACTGACAGAGGGTTCTGCCAGACGTTCCCAGCAGACTCTCAAAACACGTTTGGGCCTGCCGAGTCCGTCTGGCCTCCTGCCCTGCCAGCGGATCCAACTAACCACCAGGTGTTGATCAGTTGACATCTCTTCACCCGAGTGTCCGGAACATGCGGTCGGAGGTCTGATTATACAACAACAAAATCGATAATTGACCTCTGGCCTACGGTGTCCTGGTGCCATGTGATCTTATGGACATCCCTGTGGTTTTATAAAAATAAAATAGTTTTGATTTAATAATTTTTTTTTAATTTAAAGGTTTTTTTTGTAAAAAAAAACCCTTTAAACTTTTTTATAAAAAAAATTAAAAGTTGGAAAATACCTTTTTTTAAAAATTTTTAGTTAAACCGTGAAATGCCTGAAAAAAGGCATTTTCCAAATTTTATGTGTGAATAAAAGTGAAAGTACTGAAATGAAATGCAAAATGACAGTCTATGAATGGATCCAGGTAATAATTTTAACTCGACCTTGGCTCCAGATGTATTAGGATAACACTGAAAACTGAATGTTCCGACCATCTTTGCATAAAAAATATTGTTTGGTGCAGCCTTTCCACATCAGGGACCTATGAACACGCACACGCACACATGCACACGCGCACGCACACACGCACGCACACACACACGCACGCACACACGCAGATACAAACGCACAAAACAGACGCACAAAACTGTATTTTTATCTCCGTTAAATGACGTAAGGGATTGGCACACTCTGTAGCCAATCAAACTTCAAAGCTGGCGTGAGCGACGGGACTGCAGCCAATAGCGTTGTAGGACGCGTGTGATTGACAGGTCTGTACTGTGTGGGGGAAGGGGCGCTGAAGTTGACGGAACCGCCATCTTGAAAAGTGACCACCGATGATCTGCCTTTTCGCGCCTGTCAGAACAGTTTTAAACGTTTAGTTTTACTCGCCGGAGGTTCGAGCTGTGTTCCTGCTTCCTGTTCAGGCCTGGAACCGATGGTGGAATAAGCTACATGCTGGAGATCCGCCGGTTCCCGCTGTCGGTGGGTATCTGGTCCATGTTGAGACACGATTAGCCGTCGGTCCTCACGCAGCCGGCTAATGGCTGCTAATGGCTGCTGAGCTAGCAGCTCCTCCAGCGTTTGGCTCACTGCTAGCGGCTCCACGTTAACGGAGGGACGGGAACGTTTGGCTCACTGCTAGCGGCTCCACGTTAACGGAGGGACGGGAACGTTTAGCTCACTGCTAGCGGCTCCGCGCTAACGGAGGGACGGGAACGTTTGGCTCACTGCTAGCGGCTAACGGGAGGACGGGAACGTTTAGCTCACTGCTAGCGGCTCCGCGCTAACGGAGGGACGGGAACGTTTGGCTCACTGCTAGCGGCTAACGGGAGGACGGGAACGTTTGGCTCACTGCTAGCGGCTAACGGGAGGACGGGAACGTTTGGCTCACTGCTAGCGGCTAACGGGAGGACGGGAACGTTTGGCTCACTGCTAGCGGCTAACGGGAGGACGGGAACTCCTCTCTGTTTATGTTAGTGTGGCCGTGAGGACACAGTGATGTGTAGCTGCCCATCATTAGCTTCATTAGCTTCACCGCACTCAGACCGGATCGCTGGTCGGTAGCTACTGACGGTAGCTGAGCCAGGTTAGCTTAGCCGGGTTAGCTGCGCCGGGCTAAATGAGCCGGGTTAGTTTAGCCGGGTCCTGAGCCCGGTTAGTTTAGCCGGGTTAGCTGAGCCGGGTTAGCCGGTGTGTCTCTGGAGCAGCAGCCTGATCTCAGGCCTGGGGGGGGGGGCAGCGTTACTGCGTTACTATGACGTTACTCGAGAGAGTACATGAGTACTGGTTTGTGCTCCTGTTTAAAAGCCAGGAATTAGTTGTGTAAAGCAGGTTTACCTCAAGTCCACGTCAGAATCGTTCCTTGATGTTGTTCTGATCCACATCAGTCCATCAGACCTGCTGTCAGGTGAGTGTTTGGGTCCATCTGACAGCAGGTGAAGGACTTGTTACCTGCTGATAGCGGTGCTGTTTGAGACTCTGAGCAGCTCCCTCTGGTAGCAGGAATCACTGCAATGAATGATTTCAGTCTTAAGGAAACGAGCTGTGTGGAGTTACGTAAGGAAAACTTTCTACATGTGTGTGTAAAACACGTAGATATGGTTGTTCCATGTGTTCCATCCATTTGTTCCATGTGTGACTGTGGGTCAGACACTAGTGCCCGCTGCTCACAGGTGTGAACATCAGTGATCTGATCTGATCACTGGACAGACACCATCCAGCAGCTCAGACCTGCGTCACAACAGCTGGATCTCAAGTCGGCTCCTAAAATAATTCACCAGTAATGTATATGACTGTTTAACATGTTAGAAGGCACAGATCATTCAGACAACGTTTCACAAAGTTAAGAATTTTTCTTGTTACCCAATTACTCACAATAATCTTTTCTGTGGTGGCTTTACTCATTCTCCATCAAAGATGTGAGAGAGAAATGTAAAGTTGGTGGAGCTGATGAAATCCACAGATGGAATCGACAAGGTCGGCTGGGAAGACGAAAGCAAAATTACCAACTTATTCTCTTTGGAAAGACCATCATTAATATGTTGTATTCAATGTAGAATTTACAAGAAAAGTTAATTAAAAATAAAAATGTATATACTATATTAATCCCCAAAAGGAAATTAGTTGCACTCGTTTCACACTGTTAGTTATTAGTCATGCATATATATATATACTGTGTATATATATATATATAATATATATATATATACTGTGTGTATATATATATACTGTGTGTATATATATATACTGTGTGTATATATATATACTGTGTGTATATATATATACTGTGTGTATATATATATATATTAGTGTGTACAGGCCCGTAATGCACACACTTAGGGGGACTGTAGGTGTGCAGGGGGAGATAGAGTGGTGGGTAGGTCCTGCCTGGTGCGTCTTAATGAGCAATTTGTAAAGGGGATGGCGCCTTGCTCAAGGGCACCTCGGCAGAGCTCGGGAGGTGAGCTGACACCTCCCACTGCCAGCTCACACTTGGGTTGGCTGGGCAGGAGCGGGAATTGAACTGCTGACCTTGTGATCATTGGACGAGCTGCTCTACCACTGAGACACCGTCGCCCCAGTAATGTCTGATTTGGGGTGGTTGTCCTCATCAGCAGCTGTCATCGTTGTGTCAGTTACTTTATTTTTTCAGGGAATGTCTCTCTGTTCAGGATGTGTGTTGAGTAGGCAGTTCCATACCATAGGGGTGGCTGTTTCTCAGTGATGGCATGGTCTTCATCTTACCAGTGGACTGGTGGTTACATACCCTGCATATGTCCTTGGGCAAGATCCTGAATCCATATCCTCCCAGTGGTGTGTGAATGGTCATTGGTCCTGCTAAACACGTGTGAATGTCATCACTGTAATACTTTGTGTGAATGGGTGACTGTTGGCTTTTAAGTGGACAAACTAGAACAGTGCTATGTAAGTAAATTCCCTTTTATCATTTATAATGTCAAAAGAATGTGGCATTAAGTAACATATAACATCTCTGCATGTTTGCAGAGTGTTAAGTTCTCTGTGTGTTTTGGTGCGTTCATACCTGTATTAACTGTGCTGTATGTAATCAGTCAGGGTGGATCTTGGACAGACTCTCAGGCGCTATGAAATTATAAAAGCTGTAAACGGTTTTTTCTCGATGTTCTGGTGGTGTGTGTTACATTTGGCCTCTTCAGGATGCCTCAGTCGTGTTGTTTTCACAGGTTTATTAAGCTTTTGTTATGCTACAGGAGGGATGATTATGTTTATTGATTTGGAATATTTAAAGCTGTGTAAATTCCACGATAAAACAATATCAGACTTCATACCAAACATGAAAACAAATGTATTGGTATTATAAAACCAGGCGCACCCATCAGAGTTCTCCATCAGGGGGCAACGCATCCTGATTTGACCCAGAACTGGTGTCGGCGTCTTTGGTGACGAAGGTGAATGAATCAATGAATGAATGAATATATAAACTTTATGACTCATAAAGAAAGAAACAAACGAACAGATATCCAGCTGTCAGCATGATTATCAACTCGTCTTCGACGTGGAGCTGTTATACGTCAGAAAATATCTGGTTTGAACTCCGTCCATTCTGTGTGTACATATAGACACGGGTCACACACACTGACGTCACAGCGGTTTTCATCACAGGGAGACGCCCCCGGATAGAAAGTTTCAGTTACAGCGTCCAAACGACAATGTAGACCCGGCGTTTACAAAAAATTTCACTTTGTCCAGCGTTTTCATCCCGGATATCTGCGTTGTTGTGTGGACGAAAGGCGTAACGGCAACAAAAAGCCTCGCTGCCTGATGCCTTACGCCATATTCACGTGATTCCTGCTGGCAGACGCACTGTGATTGGTTGGGTGCTTGACTGACAGGTAGTGGGTGGATTTAAAAAGTGATACCATGAGGTTTTCAAGTGAGCTTATTCAAATACATGGTGGGAGATTTGGAGTGATTGTGGAGTTGTTGTTGAACTACCTGTCACCGCTGAACATCTGTTACTTAGTGCATCTTGCAGAGGAAGACATTTCTGCCTGCCTGTAATTCATCTATTGTGAGGACTGTTCATCTGATCTTCATCCAGAGAAGCACATTGTTGACTTTGGTGCAGTTTAAATGTGTGACGGATTCTGGATTAATACACTTAGAGTAAACAGGCAACAGCACTCTGCACAAGTGGGTGCTGGAATGTGTTGATGTAAGTGAAGGGATCAGTAAGAAATATGGCACTTTACCAGGGCTGCAGCTATTATGTTCTGAATCGACCGATCTATTCATTACATTATTGCATTGTTATGGCATATATTTAGCAACGTCACGTAGGTTTAGCTGAAGGGTTAGGGTTGTTGGAAGACCGTCCTTCGTCTGCTGTTGTGTGGACCCACAGCCATTTATCTCAATGTCTTTCATAGCTAGGTCTTCAACTGCCCCTTGCACACTTATGTCATATTTAACTCAAAATTTAGCTTCCAGAGTCTTGGGTCAAGGGTATCTGCAAGGAGACGTAGGTTGTCTCTGCTGAGAAGATGCTCAGATGTTTGTTTTTGTTATTCCTTCTCCTCCTGGGCTTATTTCAAAATTAGTTTGCAGTCTGGACCACTGCTGTTAAGTGTTTGCTGACTCTTGTCCTCCAAGGTTAACAGTATCCCATTCAAAAGATTGCTAATCTTGCACCATGTGATCTGTGTTACGTCGAAGTAATGTTGGTCCCTCTTGGGTTACTGCATGACAAAAAAGAGTTGTAGTAATGACCTTTGCGTTCCAGGAGTCTCCCTACCATGTCGTATGTGCCGTTCCATCTTTTGCTGTCTTACTAGCAGGAATCCTTGGAAATTCCATGATAATATCAGACTTTGTTTTCTTTTTTTTCTTCACCATCACAAGAAAGCAAACCGCTGTGTCAGACGAAGCCATGACAAACGAACGCGAAGACAAAGGCCGCTTCGGCGTTACGGTCCGGCCATCCGGGTAGACGCTGGCTTCGTGAGTTCTGTCCTAGTGAATAAACATCGGGGTTCCCCACACGACAACGTGAGGTCTGTCACAATCAAAGAATGTTTGACGAAGACAAAACGGCTCCATAAGTGAGAGACATGGACAAATGTGAAGACCAGAGCTAACTCGGCTAGCGGCCCCAACTTCCAGGTAGACACCGGAAGCGTGACAACGTGAGGTTTTCAAGTGAGCTTATTCAAATATACCGGTGCTGCTAATTCTTCTTCAGTTTTGTATTGGCTTGCTTCCTTCTCCTGAAGCGATCCACAAATTTCCTTGAATCAGCTACAGCTCTGCTGATGCTGGGGACTGTTTTGAGAGAACTGTAAACTAGGAGCTGGAGAGTGTGTCCTGTGCAGCCAGCAGTGGTTCATTCAAGTTGTTCTTCCAGCATTCACCTAGGGTCATGAACAACTGCTGGCCTAGTGTTTGACTCACCAGCAAAATGGACTGGTAGAAGAAAAAAATCTACTGGCCAAGCATGTTATTAGAGTAAAGTATAACTTTATTGATCCCTTAAGGAGGTTCAGTCAGGGAAATTAACGTCTCCGTCACACACGGCACAATGAGTACAGAAAACGCAGAAAAAGCACACAGAAAGCACCAGCACATAGAAGGTAGTACAACACCAAATAGAAAGAGTAATAAATAACCCACCAAGAATATATAGATAGAAAATCATAAGTAGGCATAGAAATAAAAAAATAAACAGGCCTAGTTAGGCATGGGTAGTGTTGTATTACCAGCCAAAACACTAAATTGCCTTTTGTATTCCATGTACTTTATTTTCCAGACATTTCATTGAGAAACTTTTATGTGAAATACAAACTTAAAGGTTTGTCATGGGTCCCTGAACAGAGCCTGAGATGCTTCATTATTTAATCTCCATCTTCTGATCTGGCTCCACATTCTTCTTCTGACAGTCCTTTTGCTCTGGTGTCCTGGTTCTACAACACCACAGCTTTTGTTGGATCAGAACACATTCTACTTTAAAACATTGATAATGGTAGGTTGCTAGTATGGGACCAGAGTTACGGACATAAATGTCCCAATACGCAGTTTTACCTGCCATTGGTAAAAACGTTGACCCGCTAGTGAAGCAGATAACCTCCACAATCTACTACTGGTAGGCAAGATGTCAGATGTATTACCTCCTCCATCCATGTCTTCATGCTTGCAGCTGTACGCCTCGCATCCAAAAGCAGGTGGCAAGATCAAACTCTTCATCTGTTAATCTTCAGTGATGAATTTGCAGGACACTGTAAGGTGTTTCTGTTACATTAACTGTCGACCTCTTTCATGATCTTGTTTGCCTTTTTTAAAGAAGGTCATCTTGAACTTGTTGAGACAAGTTCAAGAATCAATCAGCTTTTATTTGTAAATCGTTTAATCACATCCGCAGACGTTTCAAAGCACTTTAACAGACAGAGAAACCTAACAGAACATTCCACAGCAAGCATAAGAGGCAGCAGCAGGGAAAAACTCTCTCATTGAGGAAGAAACTCCAGGCAAGACCCAGATTCTGGAGGGCGGTCATCCTCCTTGACTGATTGGTTGGAAAAGAAATAGAATGGAGATAGATACAGGGCACGAGAAAGAGAGACAGGCCAGATTGAGTCACTGTCTTCATGGTTAGTCAGGAGTTTTGATCCTAAGATCCAAGCATTCATTTTAATCCCCCTCCCCCACTAGATGTTATTGATTCCGTAGGAAGTTCTCTCAGGCACTGTCCACACGTAGCCAGATCTTTTTGGAAGGCATCTTTTTTCCCTCCACATAGAAAAAAATTTGCGTCGACACAACATCGTTTTCAAAAAAATCTCTGTCCACATGTGACCGTGTAAGTGTTTTTGATCAACACGTTTAGAAGCAGAACAACGACAGGAGAGAGGACCGGGGACGTGTGGAAATGCACACTGTTCCTCCTGGAGGACGACCGCCATTAGAGTTCTCCACCAGGGGGCAGCGCGTCCCAAAATCTCCGACTTTCATCTGATCAGTGTGAAGCAGCAGCATTTAGGTATGAAACAAGAAAATGAATGAAAACAACCGGAGAGTTGTTGCTGTCAACATGGTTTGAACTCCGTCCATTCTGAGTGTACATGTAGACACGGGTCACACACACTAGCGTTACAGCGGTTTTGGTCACAGGGAGACACACCCGGACAGAAAAACCTTCGGTCACAGCGTCCACACGACAACACAGACCCAGCATTTTCAAAAACTCCCGTTTTCGTCCTGATATCTGCGTTGTCGTGTGGATAAATTGCTTAGCCGGAGGAAAAAAGATTCATTTTCAAGAAGATCGGGCTAAGTGTGGATGGGGCCTCAGGGGAGTTGGGGGTCTCTGTGTTTCACCCGTATCTGACAGGGGTGGGCCGCCCTGCTAGCACCTGGGCAGTTACGTATCTTCGTCTAGGACACATCAGGATGTAGACTGGCCGACTGGGGCTCCAATCACCAACTTTCCGATTAGTGAATGACGTTCTCAACACCTAAGCCACGCCCACCCATATTATTTTAATTACAGTGTTCGTCACCACTCTTATGATTTTTTTTTCATAAATTCTGTTGAATATTAACTTTGTCAGGGCTTTCCCTTATTGTGATGAACATGTCTCCTTTTGCAGACAGGCATCCATTGAACCTTTTATCTTCTTGTGACTTCATGAGTTTGACGTATTTTATTACACCATTCAACCCATAGTTTTTGGTTTTGAGTGCAGTCCTACCCCCAGGTAGACGCGGTTGTCTTTTTGTAATTTTACAGAGTATGTAGAGTGATTTTGGGCGCATGTGTTCATTGACCTCACATACTATATTTAATTATACACACACACACACACATGTACACCTCGTGTATGTTTGTGTGACCATTAAACTAATTCAATCCCTTTATCCTTCAAATAACCAGTAGACAGGAAACGGCCTGGAACCTGAAGGGTTATACTGAAACCAGGCATTTCTTCTTTTTTTGGTTTCTCTTGAGCTTGGAGATGATGGATGGGTGGATCTAACCCTAAACTCATACAGATAATTTAGCTGAAATAAGCAATAACCCAAACATAGGATGTCTGAGGCGTTCTTTAAAGTATCCCTGGCCCTTCTCTTCCTGCTAACAGTTGTCTTATAAATAGGAATACATGAGATATGAAAGTTCTTTTAATCTAGAAAAACTTAGAATGTATTCAAGACAAGTAAAGACACACTGACCCTAACCCAGAGGGGAATAAGGTCGCCAGTGAAGTAATCCATTGTGTGAAATTCGAAGCATTCTAGACTAGTAATAATCAGGATGACCAATGAAATTGTTGATGAAAAGCAGTGGAATTTTCCATTTTAAAGATCTCCATCTGTGTGTGTCCTGCTCTCACAGGGGTCTGCTGCTAAACTGCTGTATTTGTGCTGTATGTCAGTCCGTCCATCACCGCTGTAGCCTGGAATGGGCCACGACTCCCAGCGACTAGAACACACCTCTTTCTAACCCGAGTTCTGCTCTCTGGACTCCGACATACTCACAGGTAGGAAGTCTTGTTTATAAGACTTAACGATTACTGTCAGTTCTTTTCAGTATCCTCTAGTGAACGTGATCTTGGACCTCACTGATGAGTTGTTGGTGACTTCTGCAAAACCTTTTTCTTTAGAGCCATCATGTTTTGGAAGTTCGACCTCCACACCACATCACACATTGACACGCTACTGGAGAAGGAGGATGTGACGCTGACAGAGGTGATGGACGAGGACGACGTCCTGCAGGAATGTAAGGCCCAGAACCACAAACTGGTGGAGTTCCTGCTGAGACCCCAGTGCATGGAGGACCTGGTCACGTTCATCACGCAGGAACCCAGTACCGACGTGGAAGAGAAGGTTAAATACAAGTAAGACCAAAGTGTGTGAAGGATAATAGGGCCAATAATGTGGTGTAGACATCTCAATAAAACTCACTCTGTGAATCTGGGTAAGACACGTTTCACACCTGTTGCTCTCTTTTTGGCAGTGTTTGCTTTAGGTTTTGGATTTCTGAGTTAATGTCTGTTTTCCAGTCACATTCTCTTTTAGAGCAGCAATACATAAAGTTTTTCTGAGTGCGCCTGCAGCACTATCAACACGATCAGTATGCAGGTGACTTAAGGGCAAATTAGTCTGTTTCTAACAAAGTTAAAATTTGGGTCAGGGTTAAGTTGAGATGTTAAACGAGTGCTAGAGAGTGTGAATCTGTCAAAGCCGTGGTGTTTGGAAGGGTTTGTAGAGGACGTTCAATATTTTCTTGATGGGAAGTCATATCTGAGCTCTGGACCGGCCTTTGAGGGTGTGGCAGATAAACACAATAAAATTATATGACAGCATAAAAACGGCTTCATCTCTTTCCTTGAAGGTGTTGGTTCTTCTGTCTCTGCCTCCTTCCCCCTGCGCACAGACACTTTTAACCATTTGTCTTGCATTTCAATTTTGCGGTAATGTATTCTATTTTTTGGCAAGAGTGGCCCCTTTAAAAATGTAGTCATGTGACCGAGGCGGTCACATGATGTGGAGCGGAGAAACCGGTAATTTTATAAAACAAAGCTTTCGTTCAGAATTGGATAAAGAGTAAAACAGAAACCATGTAAATTCTGTATTGTTTCTGAGCAGCCCGGTACCAGTTGACACACGGACTGGTACCGGTCCACGACCCGGGGGTTGATCACCACTGACGTACAGTAATCCCTTTTTTTTTTCCACGGTTAATGCGTTCCAGGACCACCCATGAAAGACGAAATTCCGCGATAAACTTTTATTATTTATGGTAATTTAAACGTTTCTGAACCCTCCAAATACTGATATTAAACCACCTCCTATCTGTGTCACCTTTGAAACACTCACCAAAGTGTAACGTCCACTGGGTTTCACCAGGTTTCACCAGTGTAACGTCCTCTGGGTTTCACCAGAGTGTAAGGTCCTCTGGGTTTCACCAGAGTGTAAGGTCTTCTGGGTTTCACCAGAGTGTAAGGTCTTCTGGGTTTCACCAGAGTGTAAGGTCTTCTGGGTTTCACCAGAGTGTAAGGTCTTCTGGGTTTCACCAGAGTGTAAGGTCCTCTGGGTTTCACCAGAGTGTAAGGTCCTCTGGGTTTCACCAGAGTGTAAGGTCCTCTGGGTTTCACCAGAGTGTAAGGTCCTCTGGGTTTCACCAGAGTGTAAGGTCCTCTGGGTTTCACCAGAGTGTAAGGTCCTCTGGGTTTCACCAGAGTGTAAGGTCTTCTGGGTTTCACCAGAATGTAAGGTCTTCTGGGTTTCACCAGAGTGTAAGGTCTTCTGGGTTTCACCAGAATGTAAGGTCTTCTGGGTTTCACCAGAGTGTAAGGTCTTCTGGGTTTCACCAGAGTGTAAGGTCTTCTGGGTTTCACCAGAGTGTAAGGTCCTCTGGGTTTCACCAGGTTTCACCATCTTGCTGTGATAATTTTCCAGATACGCTGATGTCTTTATATATTCTTTACATTTGACATCAAGCTTAATTTACCAACAGAACTAGACCGACTGTTGGCCTGCGGCTGCACCGCGCCTCGCTGCAACATGAAATGAAATAAGATGAATGAACATTGTTGTGATAAGGTCTACTTGTTTTATGTTGAGGGGTTTCCCAGTGGACATTAAATTAGTTTTGGTGCTGTTGTTCAATATCTGTCTGAAAAGAGGAAAGGTATGATGGTACAAGCAGAGAGGAAGACAACAAAGAAAATCACTGCTGATTAATGTATACTACTGTGCACTAATATGCATTTATGGCTGTTAATTATTCATCTTATTACCTACAATGGAAATTAGGGAAATTCTTTTTTTCTCTGAAAGCATTGTGATCCAGTAATTAGTACTGTACATCACCACCTCAGAGCTGTTTGCATGTTGCCAGTGCACATAGACGTACGGGCGTGAGCAGTTCTCATGTATGAAAATTAAAATTTACATTACCATCACTATTAAAATAAGTGATTTTAAGCGCTGAATTGGCTAAAGAAGACATGACTGATAGATTAATCAGTGAAACGTGACCATTTGGTACAGCCCAGTTGAGTATTTGATTAGAAGTGGAACACACAGAGGCTTCTCTTCTCACTGGGAATGGAGGAGGACAGGAACAGCAGGTTCTTCAAACCACAGGAAGCTGGTATTCAGATGTACTTTAGGTTTGCAGCATCTTTAAAGGGTTTCTGCAGAGAATTGGAGACACTGGTTGATGAGGTTGGAGACTACAGTTGGCACAAGACCTTTGTGTTATATTTCGTGAAAATACTTGATGTGATGTTTAATGGAACTATTTTTTGGTAACCGCTTACGAGTATGGGAGCATATTTTGGCAAGACACATAAAGCGCTTTGGAGTTAAATAATTTTTTTACCAACTGTAAAATGGCCACTTGTCTCGTATTTTAACATTGTAGAAATCTAAGGAATGGTGTTTTTTCTCTCAGGTATCCCAACATATCCTGTGAGCTGCTAACGTCAGATGTGAGCCAGATCAATGACAGACTGGGAGAAGATGAGAAACTGCTCCTGAAACTCTACGGCTTTCTGCAGAACGAGCCTCCCCTCAACCCTCTGTTGGCTAGTTTCTTCTCCAAGGTCCTGTCTATTCTAATAGGACGGAAGCCTGAACAGGTGAGTGGCTGATAAAGGTTCTGTGGTGGGGAGGGGGGGGGGCGGGACGACAACATCACCTGGACTCTCTCCTCACACCCCTGAATCAGTAGCTACATGGAGCAGCTGTAATACTGAAGCAGTAGCATGTCATCGATATGGGAGAAAGAGGAGGTGATTTAAAATCCAAGGCTTGCCCACAACATTAAAATTGTGCAACAACAAAAAAAGGTATTAAAGTTGATAAAGGATAACAGTTCTAGTAAAGTTACAGTATCCCAGAAGTCCTCCTCTACACAATGTAAAAGATCATCATATTTTTGTTTTCTCTTTTGCTGTTAATACTTGATTTTTGTATGTAATTACACGTATCAGAAAGTAAGGGATATTTGGATTTCAGTCAATTTATGGAAGAGGTCATGCTAAAGTGATAGTGTATCATGAAAATAAGGCATTTAAATAGAAGCATGCAATGATTATCTCAATCTCAAATAATTTATTGAAATAAAAGCCAACAACAGTGGAAGATATACTGTAGCACAACAGCCTGTATGAATGTCTAAATGTGTCATGTGATTTTGAACATCAACAGCTTGACAATAGTGACTCATGCAGTCCACTAGTCAGTGTATTATCTGCTGTTGAAGGCCCTCAGGTCATTGGGTTATGAGCCCTACATGGTGACTCAGCTGATTCCTGGGTTTTTTAGGGGGTTCAGGTCTGGAGAAAGTTCTGAAGACTAGACACACCTGCCCACACTAACACCCCCACCACCAAAGGCTCATCTGGTTCAACAGCAGCTGAACCGTGTAGCGTGTGGCATCTTCATCTCTGGCAGCATCAGTTCTGCTACATGTGGATCGTCTTCAGAGAGCAGCTCTGGGGCCCACTGGCCCACTGGCCCCTCGTCCAGAGTCGCTCCTCGCCCTCACACACCCATGACGCCTGTGCCTGGTGGTGTGTTCAGGTACCCTTGGTGGTTGTCCAGCACACAGACCTCGCTAATGTAAATGGTTTTCAGATGGTCTGATGTGACCCTTGGGGGCCTCTCCCCTCCATGAAACGTGCCTGGAGTTGACTGACATTCATCATCTGGTTCTGAAGGGCACTGGTCTCAATGAAGGGGTCATCAGGGCGGGATCTGGCTAAAGGATGTCCACTTCTGTCGTCCTGTGACTCTTCAAGTCTCCCGTGTGTGGCCCTCTTAACACACGGGCCCTCCCTTCTGAGACAAACCCGTTTGAAGTGTTCAATACGGACCAATGTGTAGGTGTTGTCTTGGTCTGATGTCAAAATGTGACCAGCATGATGACGAAGACTGTTGAACAGCAATTCTGATTGAACCAGGAAATGATCAAGGATCAAACACCTGCAGTGAACGTTGTCCTGAAGCTCCTTGTTAGAGAACAGCAAGTTGTTCAACAATGACAAACACTGAACAGTAGGAGATGGGCATCCCATGGTGTAGAGACAGACATTCAGTTCACTTCCTATGTGCTGGTTTGATTTTTGTTTTGTTTGTCTTTTAGATCGTAGATTTTCTGCGAAAACAGGAGGATTTTGTGGATTTGATGATCAAACACATCGGGACGTCTGCCATCATGGACCTGCTTCTAAGAATGCTCACCTGCATCGAACCACAACAGCTACGACAGGACGTCCTCAATGTCAGTAGTCTCACATCCTCTTAGTGCAGTCCAAAGACAAGGGGACTCGGTCAATTTGTCATTTAGTCAAACTGTTTTGTTTAACTTCATGAACAAAATGAATTCATACAACGTGTTTACAGAACATGGGGTTATGTAAGACACGACTCTTCTGAATTATATGCCACTAATGTTTTAAACTGGTTGGAACAAAGGGCAATAAATGTCAGAGGAGATTGGGGAGTCTCACAACCACCTTTGGACCAGAATCATTGCTGATGTTGTGACTTGGTTGTTGGTGTTGGTGTCATTCACCAATGGGGCCAGGTTCACCACTCTTTCACAAGCACAGATTGGTGGAGGATGATTGGTTCTTGTTATCTATATTTTACACCCAACTTGGACCACTGTTTTATACCCCGAGATGAAAATGACAAGTGTGTTACAGTATCTGTCACCATGCCTCTCTCTGACGCACGTTGTGTGATTCATACATACTGTATCACCTTGATAATGTACATTTTAGTTGTGCCTTTTGGTGTATAGATTTTTTCTGTAGTTTTCCATCGAAACTTTTAAAGTGATCCTAAAGCTTGCTTATTGTCTCCAACGTGAGACCCATTACCCTAAATCAGAGGTCATCAACCCGTCAGTCGCAATTGACCAGTAGATCTTTGAGTACTTCTCAGGAAATGATGCATTCTCCAAGACCACGAAGCATAATAAAGTCCCATTTATTCTCCAGCGCTGCAGCAAGAGTGTGGAGTTGATCCAGCATTCTGTGGCCAGGACAAGAAACACAATTTTTATTTAAAGCCCTCAAGCCCGGATTGGTCAAAGTACACTGACTCAATGAAATGGGTTTAATTAGTTAGGTAATGCAGACTTTCTACTTTAGGGCAACTACCAATCAGAAGTAATATATCCATTTGACTTTGAATTTAAGGCCTGGTGTCCTTGATTTCTGCTGTCCTGACCATCTCTTTTCTTTCCTCTTTCAGTGGCTGAACGAGGAGAAGGTGATTCAGAGACTGGTAGACATGGTACATCCTTCACAAGACGAGGATGTGAGTGTCACACACTTTACTGTGGATTCGGTGGATCACCAGTTTTTTAACGCTTTTGATAAACCACAGAAGGTTTTGTTGGTGTTCACTAAATTGTTAAACACATTCAATAGATAGGATTTGTTTCTTCTTTTCTACATTGTATTTACAGTTAACACATATTACAAAGAAGTCAGCTTAATTAGACAGTGTTTGCACCAATAATGTTCTGTGTTTACTGTGTTACAATGACTTTGTGGGGCCTTTTGGTAGGTGTGTTCGATCAGTTCATTAACTTTATTTGTAAGGCGTTTAATCAGACATTAAACTTACACTCTGAACCCTCCAGAGCATAAGCGACATTGAGGAGGAAACTCCAGGCAGGACCCAGACTCTTTTGGGCGGTCATCTGCCTCGACCGGTTGGGTGGAAAAGAAATGAAGGAAGATAAGGACAGGGTAAGAGTCAGAGAGTCAGACAGGCCAGATAGAGTCAGTGTCTTTATGGTTGGAGGTAGACCATTTGACGCAGGCGCTGAATTGGGGACCAGAAAGTCGGGCTGTGTTCACCGACTCCTGGGTTGTTGTCTTCAGTACATGTTCCCCATCATCACCAGTAGACCAGTATGTTAGGAGGTGCAGAAATTGCTGAATTTTGGTAACACTGTCGTGTGTTTGAGGTCAAAGGTGATGCTATGTTAGGTCACGATTCTGTGTCACTGCAGTGTTTTGATTGGCTTAGCTTCGTCAGTTTTTGTTCAAAGGTGTAAACTGTTGGTGACAGAACTTGACTGATGAGAAAACCCCCCCGTGGAGCGTCACACAGCAGCCTGGTCAGGCTCCAGACGGGTCTTCTGTTGTGTGGTTATAGTGACATGAGATTGTGGGAACCTCCAGACGTCCTGGACAGCAGAGTGTGTGTGTCTGATGTGTGAAGATGACTGAGGACCAACACTGAATGGAAAAAGGAAATTCATGTTGGTTAGTGGAATGGGAAACTCAGCTTTATGGCATTTTAGACCAATCAGATTTGTGATAGATTTTTCTTTAGTTACAATATTAACTGTCTGTATTCCTGAGGTCTGAGTGGAGACTGATCTCCAGGTTTAGCTACAATGACCGGATGAGACCTTTACAAACCCTAACATGGAAAATGTCTGCTTTTCTTTTCTGTAAACCTTTACGGGTGTTTAACTGCATGTCAGAGTTCCATCTTCAGTGAAATGGTATTGATTGGTGGTCAGCGTGTCTGTTAGTCTGTCATCATTTTAATGTCTGAGCACAGTTCAAGAACCATTGGACGTATATTTTAAAAGACATGTTTTCACATTAAAAAATATCGACTCTTGTCCACATCAGGTTAAGTCCTGAAACAGATGAAAGTCGTTTGACAAAAGTTCTGGAGTAAAACTCCAAAAGCAAACCGTACCTTCTGATGGCTGCTGCTCATTCAATCATGTTAACCAACTGAAAAGGAGATGGATTTTCCAGAAATTCCTCCAGAGCTTCCCGATGCGTAGGCCTGGTCGAGGTCAGCGTGTGGGTCGTCAGATGTGAGGCTTTCACTAAATGAAAGCAATTCAGAATATTGATCATCTATTAACTACCTGAGATTGAAAAACTGAACACACAAAATGAGGAATCCAGGTGAGTCATTGTTCTTCTCCTTTCTGTCTGACAGAGACACTCCAACGCCTCCCAGTCCCTGTGTGAGATCATCAGGCTGAGCAGAGACCAGATGTTCCAGGTCCAGGGCTGCTCAGAGCCCGACCCCCTCCTGGCCACGCTGGAAAAGTAAGAACTCGGTTCACAACCTCACCAGACACTGAGATCAGGTCGCAGGGCATGACTTCTGATGAGTTTCCAACATGCTGAGAGAGTTAAATGTTCCTTTTTTAGTACATCAAACAGATGACCTGTCTGGCTCACGATTAATTTTTTTAAACGTGTTTGTGATAACCTGCTTATTCCAAACACACTGCCTGTCTGAGCTCTTCTCTGGTCTTCATTCCACCCCCCCAGGCAGGAGACGGTGGAGCAGCTGCTGTCTAATATTTTCGACAAGGAGAAGAACGAGTCGGCGATCGTTAGTGTGATCCAGATCCTCCTCACGCTGTTTGAGACCAGGAGACCAGCGTACGTGGGACCCGTTTCCTGTTCACACACACATCTGGTGAAGCTGTTGGAGCTGTCAGAGGACCAGTTCCTCACTGACATGTGTTTTATTGGCACTAGTGAACCAGTATAACAGAATGCTGTGAACGGAACAGAGATCAGACACAGCTGTAAACACAGATGATCTGAACGAGTTCACCTCAAACCAACAGTCACTGGACTGATGGTCAAAGGTCATGAAAAACAATAAATGCTGCTTATTACATGAATAATGAACACACCATTAATGTGTGTGTGTGTGTGAGTGTGTGCATGCCTTATTATCAGATGACCCCCCTCATTAGTTTTCATTGTGACTTCAGACTGGGACACACTACTGACTGAAGACGTGCGTTCACACCACGGGGGTGTTTGTTTGATGGTCACACCACAGGGGGGTGTTTGTTTGACAGTCACACTTCACCTGCTGTGGGACCGGTTCGTCAGCCGCCCCCACCCCAGTGAAAGCATCAGCTCTCACCATGGTGTAGTTGTTGCTTTGACAGCTCATCTGTCGTCCGTCCCACCTTGTTTTTCATTGGCTGCTGGAAACACGTGTTTGTAGTGGGATTAGTAATCTGTTCACAATAACCAATCAATCAATATTTGGCCACGTTTGATCGACTTCCATTGAAGTCGGATCTCTTCTCTTTACAAATGTAAAGATTTATCTGCGTGTTAGAAAACTGGTCACATTGTTCCCACCTGGAGCAGACTGGTGCAGACTGGTGCAGACTGGTGCAGACTGGTGCAGACTGGTGCAGACTGGTGCAGACTGGAGCAGACTGGAGCAGACTGGTGCAGACTGGTGCAGACTGGAGCAGACTGGTGCAGACTGGAGCAGACTGGAGCAGACTGGTGCAGACTGGTGCAGACTGGAGCAGACTGGAGCAGACTGGAGCAGACTGGTGCAGACTGGAGCAGACTGGAGCAGACTGGAGCAGACTGGTGCAGACTGGAGCAGACTGGTGCAGACTGGTGCAGACTGGTGCAGACTGGAGCAGACTGGAGCAGACTGGAGCAGACTGGAGCAGACTGGTGCAGACTGGAGCAGACTGGTGCAGACTGGTGCAGACTGGTGCAGACTGGAGCAGACTGGTGTCCTCAGTGTTGGGACCCGTCCAGGAGACTGCTGTGTGTCTCATGACATTGTTCTTCTGTTGCTGTAGCTTTGAGGGCCACATGGAATGCCCCCCAGGGATGTCTCACCCTTCATTCGCCGTCAACCACAGCATCCTGGAGGCTGTGAGACCTCGACTCAAAGACTTCAACCAGCTGCTACTGGAACCCCCCAAGGTAAAAGCTTTATATACGGTTTAGCTTTTTCTTCAAGGTGCTCTTTTGAATTTTGTAAATTGACAAATATAATGTTTTATATTCTGTAAACCATTGTTGCATCAGGTTTCAGCATTTCTTCACACCGACTGACTTTCACACAGTATTAGTCGTATAAGTCCGTGTGTATCTAACTGTGTATATACAGGGTGTCCCAAAAAATGTACACACCCTTTAGCAGCTGATAACGAAACTGTTTGTGAGTTTTTGCAGATTAAATGCATTAAAGTCAATGATGGCAGCCAGAATAAAGTACAAAGAAAGGAAATCCATTCTAAAATTCTACTGAAGAATGAAAACACAGTAAAAAAGATAATTTAGTCGGGAGTCCCTTCCTCACAACAAGCTGCACAGACGTTCTTGGACTTGGCTGAAAGCTTCCAGGACTCTTTCCTTGTGGAGCTTCTTGACGTTTATGGTCTTCCTCTGGGATTTTTTTGGTGTCACCTGTCAGTAGGTCCAGGTCACGGTTCTCCAGCGCTGTTTAAAAAGAACTGAAGAAGCCTCTTGAATGAGAGGAGAAGCATCTTCAAGAAACTTCCTCATGTCCAGTGGATTGATTTAAACAGTCTGAATCGCCTTCAACCGTATTTCATTCCTCCAGTAGATTCAGAATGAATTTCCTTTAAAGTTTAGCCTTGTTGCCACCATTAATGCCCTTAATCTGCTCACACTAGCAGACGTGACCTGGAGGTTTGTAGTTGTGTCAGATGAAGTTCCTGCTGAGGTGACCAGCCTGAAACAGACCAATGGGATTGGTCCAATGGAGTCGTTCAGACTGATGCTGTGTGTCTATTGGCTGTCTCAGACTGATGCTGTGTGTCTATTGGCTGTCTCAGACTGATGCTGTGTGTCTATTGGCTGTCTCAGACTGATGCTGTGTGTCTATTGGCTGTCTCAGACTGATTGTGTGTGTCTATTGGCTGTCTCAGACTGATGGGGTGTGTCTATTGGCTGTCTCAGACTGATGCTGTGTGTCTATTGGCTGTCTCAGACTGATGCTGTGTGTCTATTGGCTGTCTCAGACTGATGCTGTGTGTCTATTGGCTGTCTCAGACTGATGCTGTGTGTCTATTGGCTGTCTCAGACTGATGCTGTGTGTCTATTGGCTGTCTCAGACTGATGCTGTGTGTCTATTGGCTGTCTCAGACTGATGCTGTGTGTCTATTGGCTGTCTCAGACTGATGCTGTGTGTCTATTGGCTGTCTCAGACTGATGCTGTGTGTCTATTGGCTGTCTGTTAATGATGTGACTGAATCGTTGTGTTTGTCCCTTTGAACCAACAGAGGAACGTGATGAAGACCACCTGGGGGGTGCTGGATCCTCCTGTGGGCAACACCAGACTCAACGTGGTCAGACTGGTGGCCAGCTTGTTGCAGAGCAACACAAACACCATCAACACAGAACTGATTAACCTCAACACACTGGGAGTCATACTAGTGAGTCTGTGCTCGTGTCACACCTGTGAGGTTGGACAGGTGTGGTCCAGGAGTCACTTCCTCCTGGTCTGTGTGTCTCTGGGGAATGTCATTACATGACACGTTTCATGTGGGTCCTAACATGTCCTCACATGACATTACATGACATTACATGACACAGGGGTCCCAGCTGGATTGTCTGTGTGACCCAACAACACACTCTGGGTCACAGTTCAAGGTTTAGTGGACTAAACTCACCAAAGTTCACACGTAGAATGAAGTTACCGGTAAACACCTTTACAGTGAAGCCCATTTGATCGAAAGGTCAATGCTTATTGGTTATCCAGTGTCACATGATTATATCTGATTAGTGAACAGCTGGAAGAAGCTGTGATGTTCTTTACCTGTGTTCACCATCGTGTGTTCACCATCGTGTGTTCACCATCGTGTGTTCACCATCGTGTGTTCACCATCGTGTGTTCACCGTTCTGACTGACGTGTCGTCTGTTCGCTCCACAGGATATGTACTTCAAATATATCTGGAACAACTTCCTTCACATTCAGGTGGAAATCTGCACGGCCATGATTCTGGCGATGCCCCCCGCCCGCACTGACTCGCAGCCAGAGGCAGAACCAGAGCCCCCCAGGGAGAGCATCCTCATCAGACACGTGAGTCAGAGTACCAGAAAAGTACATTCCTTCTGTCACCACTTCACCCACTGGGTTAGGGCGTGAGGTGGGGGACACTCTGGGCGCGACGCCAGTGCACCGCCGAGCTACACACACACACATACACACACACACACACACTTGGTTTCCTTAACGTTCTGTGTTTTTTCACCAGCTGTTTCAGAAGTGCCAGTTCATTCAGAGAATCGTTGACGCCTGGAGCTCCAATGAGAAGGAGCAGTGAGTATTCTGTGTGGGGGGGCACCGCCACACCCTTCATGACAGGCTAATCATTCCTTTGATGTGTGTTTCAGAGTGGAGGGGGGTCGGCGGCGAGGGTACATGGGTCACCTGACCAGAATAGCCAACTCCATCGTCCATAACTGTGACAAAGGCCCCAACGGAGCAGAGATACAGCAGCGTGTCTCTGGTAGCACACACACACACACACACACACACACACACACACAGACACACACACACACACACAGACACACACACACACACACACAGACACACAGACACACACAGACACACATGTTCACACAGACACACAGACACACAGACACACACAGACACACACACACAGACACACAGACACACAGACACACACATGTTCACACAGACACACAGACACACAGACACACACACACACACACACAGACACACAGACACACAGACACACACATGTTCACACAGACACACAGACACACAGACACACACACACACACACACAGACACACAGACACACAGACACACACATGTTCACACAGACACACAGACACACAGACACACACACACACACAGACACACAGACACACACAGACACACATGTTCACACACACACACACACACACACACACATGTTCACAGACACACACACACACAGACACACAGACACACATACACACACATGTTCACAGACACACACACACACACACACACATGTTCACAGACACACACACACACACACACACACACATGTTCACAGACACACACACACACACACACATGTTCACAGACACACACACACACAGACACACACAGACAGACACACACACAGACAGACAGACACACACACAGACACACATGTTCACACACACACACACAGACACACATGTTCACACACACACACACAGACAGACAGACAGACATGTTCACACACACACAGACAGACAGACATGTTCACACACACACACAGACAGACAGACATGTTCACACACACACACACAGACAGACAGACATGTTCACACACACACAGACAGACAGACATGTTCACACACACACACAGACAGACAGACATGTTCACACACACACACACAGACACACACACATGTTCACACACACACACAGACACACACACATGTTCACACACACACACACAGACACACACACATGTTCACACACACACACATGTTCACACACACACACAGACACAGACACACATGTTCACACACACACACAGACACAGACACACATGTTCACACACACACACAGACACACACACATGTTCACACACAGACACAGACACACATGTTCACACACACACACAGACAGACACACATGTTCACACACACAGACAGACACACATGTTCACACACACACACAGACACACACATGTTCACACACACACACAGACACACACACATGTTCACACACACACACAGACACACACACATGTTCACACACACACAGACACAGACACACACACATGTTCACACACACACAGACACAGACACACACACATGTTCACACACACACACAGACACAGACACACACACATGTTCACACACACACAGACACAGACACACACATGTTCACACACACACAGACACAGACACACACACATGTTCACACACAGACACAGACACACACACATGTTCACACAGACACAGACACATGTTCACACAGACACAGACACACACACATGTTCACACACACACAGACACAGACACATGTTCACACACACACAGACACAGACACATGTTCACACACACACAGACACAGACACATGTTCACACACACACAGACACAGACACATGTTCACACACACACAGACACAGACACATGTTCACACACACACACACAGGCCTCTGCCCCCAGCGTGCCGCTCTAGCTTCATCCTGAAGTCAATGTCACATGATTGGGTCCTGGTGGGGGCCGTTTGGTATAAACCAGGGGGCAGCACCTGATAACGACCGCTGGGGGGGCAGCACCTGATAACGACCGCTGGGGGGGCAGCACCTGATAACGACCGCTGGGGGGCAACACTGCGCCATCCGGAGGGTCAGTCAGTCCTTTTCATATCACCACCGTTATATCCGCTGCAGCGGGTCACGGGGAGCTGGAGCCTATCCCAGCAGCACAGGACGTGAGGCGGGGGACACTCCAGGCACAACGCCGGTGCACCGCGGAGCCACACACAGACATACAACCACACACACACACTCACTCCTACGGGCCGGCCAATCAACCTGAAGCACATGCTTTTGGAGGTGGGAGGAGGCCGGAGAACCCGCACATAGCGGGACTGGAACCCAGGTCCGCCGTGTTGGGGGGCGACAGCGTCACCCACTGGACCCCCGTGTCCACCTGGAGGTTACCCTCCTGTTCATCCAAGGAACAGACCCTCAGTACAGACAGTCTGTTAAAGCTGATGGTCACACACACACTGATGGTCACACACACACTGATGGTCACACACACACTGATGGTCACACACACACTGATGGTCACACACACATTGATGGTCACACACACACACACACTGATGGTCACACACACACTGATGGTCACACACACACTGATGGTCACACACACACTGATGGTCACACACACACTGATGGTCACACACACACTGATGGTCACACACACACTCACACTGATGGTCACACACACACTGATGGTCACACACACATTGATGGTCACACACACACACACACTGATGGTCACACACACACTGATGGTCACACACACACTGATGGTCACACACACACACACACTGATGGTCACACACACACTGATGGTCACACACACACTGATGGTCACACACACACTGATAGTCACACACACACACTGATGGTCACACACACACTGATGGTCACACACACACTGATGGTCACACACACACACACACTGATTGTCACACACACACTGATTGTCACACACACACTGATGGTCACACACACACTGATGGTCACACACACACACTGATGGTCACACACACACTGATGGTCACACACACACTGATGGTCACACACACACACACACTGATGGTCACACACACACACACACTGATGGTCACACACACACTGATGGTCACACACACACTGATGGTCACACACACACACACTGATCTCTGACAGGATGTTCTCATCCAGTCTCTGATTGGCTGTCACGTTTGTCATGTTGGAAGAAGATTGTTAGTCACTGGACTCCACTCTGGACATTTGTTGTATTTACTGTGTGTGTGTGTGTGTGTGTCTGTGTGTGTGTGTGTGTGTGTGTGTGTGTGTGTGTGTGTGTGTGTCAGAGCTCCCAGCTCAGGACAGAGAGCGGTGGGAGGCTTTCATCTCGGGGCCGCTGGCCGACACCAACAAGAGAAACACTGTTGACCTGGTGAGTGACCTCAGAGCTGCACGCGTGACATCACATCCTGATGGTGATGTCATGGTTCTGTAGTGCGGTGTGTTGTGAATACACACTGTGTGTGTCAGACTGATGACCCTAATGACCCTGTGTGCAGGTGAACACACACCACATCCACTCAGCCAGTGACGACGAGGTGGACTTCAAGGACAGTGGCTTTCACCAGGACTCCTCTTTACAACAAGTAAGGCGTGCACTAGTAGACGTGCACACTCACCACGCTGAGCAGACCCATAGACACACGCCTCCTTCAGACACACACACACACACACACACACACACACACGCCTCCTTCAGACACACACACACACACACACACACACACACGCCTCCTTCAGACACACACACACACACACACACACACACACGCCTCCTTCAGACACACACACACACACGCGCGCCTCCTTCAGACACACACACACACACACACACACACACACACACGCCTCCTTCAGACACACACACACACACACACACACACACGCCTCCTTCAGACACACACACACACACACACACACACACGCCTCCTTCAGACAGACACACACACACACACACACACACACACACACACTCAGACACACACACACACACACTCAGACACAAACACACACACACTCAGACACACACACACACACACACTCAGACACACACACACACACACACTCAGACACACACACGCACTCAGACACACACACGCACACGCCTCCTTCAGACAGACACACGCACACGCCTCCTTCAGACACACACACACGCACACGCCTCCTTCAGACACACACACACACACACACACACACACACGCCTCCTTCAGACACACACACACACACACACACACACACACGCCTCCTTCAGACACACACACACACACACACACACACACACGCCTCCTTCAGACACACACACACACACACGCGCCTCCTTCAGACACACACACACACACACACACACACACACACACACGCCTCCTTCAGACACACACACACACACACACACACACACGCCTCCTTCAGACACACACACACACACACACACACACACGCCTCCTTCAGACAGACACACACACACACACACACACACAGACACACACACACACACACTCAGACACACACACACACACACTCAGACACACACACACACACACACTCAGACACACACACACACACACACTCAGACACACACACGCACTCAGACACACACACGCACACGCCTCCTTCAGACAGACACACGCACACGCCTCCTTCAGACACACACACACGCACACGCCTCCTTCAGACACACACACACACACACACACGCCTCCTTCAGACACACACACACACACACACACACGCCTCCTTCAGACACACACACACACACACACACACACGCCTCCTTCAGACACACACACACACACACACACACACACGCCTCCTTCAGACACACACACACACACACACACACACACACGCCTCCTTCAGACACACACACACACACACACACACACACACGCCTCCTTCAGACACACACACACACACACGCGCCTCCTTCAGACACACACACACACACACACACACACACACGCCTCCTTCAGACACACACACACACACACACACACACACACGCCTCCTTCAGACACACACACACACACACACACACACACGCCTCCTTCAGACAGACACACACACACACACACACACACACACACACTCAGACACACACACACACACACTCAGACACACACACACACACACTCAGACACACACACACACACACACTCAGACACACACACACACACACACTCAGACACACACACGCACTCAGACACACACACGCACACGCCTCCTTCAGACAGACACACGCACACGCCTCCTTCAGACACACACACACGCACACGCCTCCTTCAGACACACACACACACACACACACACCTCCTTCAGACACACACACACACACACACACACGCCTCCTTCAGACACACACACACACACACACACACACGCCTCCTTCAGACACACACACACACACACACACACACACGCCTCCTTCAGACACACACACACACACACACACACACACACGCCTCCTTCAGACACACACACACACACACACACACGCCTCCTTCAGACACACACACACACCCACACACGCCTCCTTCAGACACACACACACACACACACACCCACACACGCCTCCTTCAGACACACACACACACACACACGCCTCCTTCAGACACACACACACACACACACACACGCCTCCTTCAGACACACACACACACACACACACACGCCTCCTTCAGACACACACACACACACACACACACGCCTCCTTCAGACACACACACACACACACACACACGCCTCCTTCAGACAGACACACACACACACACACACACTCAGACACACACACACACACACACACTCAGACACACACACACACACACACTCAGACACACACACACACTCAGACACACACACACACTCAGACACACACACACACTCAGACACACACACGCACTCAGACACACACACGCACTCAGACACACACACGCACACGCCTCCTTCAGACAGACACACACACGCCTCCTTCAGACAGACACACACACACGCCTCCTTCAGACACACACACACACACACACACACACACGCCTCCTTCAGACACACACACACACACACACACACACACCCCTCCTTCAGACACACACACACACACACACACGCCTCCTTCAGACAGACACACACACACACACACACGCCTCCTTCAGACACACACACACACACACACACCCACACACGCCTCCTTCAGACACACACACACACACGCCTCCTTCAGACACACACACACACACACACGCCTCCTTCAGACACACACACACACACACACGCCTCCTTCAGACACACACACACACACACACGCCTCCTTCAGACACACACACACACACACACACACACACACACACACACACACACACACACACACACACACACATGCCTCCTTCAGACACACACACACACACACACACACACACACACACACACATGCCTCCTTCAGACACACACACACACTCAGACACACACACACACACACACACACATGCCTCCTTCAGACACACACACACACTCAGACACACACACACACACTCAGACACACACACACTCAGACACACACACACTCAGACACACACACACTCAGACACACACTCAGATACACACACACACACACGCCTCCTTCAGACACACACACACACACACACACGCCTCCTTCAGACACACACACACACACACACGCCTCCTTCAGACACACACACACACACACACGCCTCCTTCAGACACACACACACGCCTCCTTCAGACACACACACACACACACACACACGCCTCCTTCAGACACACACACACACACACGCCTCCTTCAGACACACACACACACACACGCCTCCTTCAGACAGACACACACACACACGCCTCATTCAGACACACACACACACACGCGCGCCTCCTTCAGACACACACACACACACACGCCTCCTTCAGACACACACACGCGCGCCTCCTTCAGACACACACACGCGCGCCTCCTTCAGACACACACACGCGCGCCTCCTTCAGACACACACACACGCGCCTCCTGCAGACACACACGCTCTGAACATTCTTGAACCAGACCCCACACACACACACACACACACACACACACACACACACACACACACACACACGTACCAGTGTTGCTCTGAAGGACGCTGTGTGACTATGGGTCGTCATTGTGTGACAGTCAGTCATCAGTCAATTAAACTGTTCCTCTAAATGTTAAACTGTAAAACGTTTGTTTCCACATCAGACTGTGTGTCGTATGTCAGTGACTGTGTGTCGTATGTCAGTGACTGTGTGTCGTATGTCAGTGACTGTGTGTCGTATGTCAGTGACTGTGTGTCGTATGTCAGTGACTGTGTGTCGTATGTCAGTGACTGTGTGTCGTATGTCAGTGACTGTGTGTCGTATGTCAGTGACTGTGTGTCGTATGTCAGTGACTGTGTGTCGTATGTCAGTGACTGTGTGTCGTATGTCAGTGACTGTGTGTCGTATGTCAGTGACTGTGTGTCGTATGTCAGTGACTGTGTGTCGTATGTCAGTGACTGTGTGTCGTATGTCAGTGACTGTGTGTCGTATGTCAGTGACTGTGTGTCGTATGTCAGTGACTGTGTGTCGTATGTCAGTGACTGTGTGTCGTATGTCAGTGACTGTGTGTCGTATGTCAGTGACTGTGTGTCGTATGTCAGTGACTGTGTGTCGTATGTCAGTGACTGTGTGTCGTATGTCAGTGACTGTGTGTCGTATGTCAGTGACTGTGTGTCGTATGTCAGTGACTGTGTGTCGTATGTCAGTGACTGTGTGTCGTATGTCAGTGACTGTGTGTCGTATGTCAGTGACTGTGTGTCGTATGTCAGTGACTGTGTGTCGTATGTCAGTGACTGTGTGTCGTATGTCAGTGACTGTGTGTCGTATGTCAGTGACTGTGTGTCGTATGTCAGTGACTGTGTGTCGTATGTCAGTGACTGTGTGTCGTATGTCAGTGACTGTGTGTCGTATGTCAGTGACTGTGTGTCGTATGTCAGTGACTGTGTGTCGTATGTCAGTGACTGTGTGTCGTATGTCAGTGACTGTGTGTCGTATGTCAGTGACTGTGTGTCGTATGTCAGTGACTGTGTGTCGTATGTCAGTGACTGTGTGTCGTATGTCAGTGACTGTGTGTCGTATGTCAGTGACTGTGTGTCGTATGTCAGTGACTGTGTGTCGTATGTCAGTGACTGTGTGTCGTATGTCAGTGACTGTGTGTCGTATGTCAGTGACTGTGTGTCGTATGTCAGTGACTGTGTGTCGTATGTCAGTGACTGTGTGTCGTATGTCAGTGACTGTGTGTCGTATGTCAGTGACTGTGTGTCGTATGTCAGTGACTGTGTGTCGTATGTCAGTGACCTGACTGTGTCGTATGTCAGTGACTGTGTGTCGTATGTCAGTGACTGTGTGTCGTATGTCAGTGACTGTGTGTCGTATGTCAGTGACTGTGTGTCGTATGTCAGTGACCTGACTGTGTCGTATGTCAGTGACCTGACTGTGTCGTATGTCAGTGACCTGACTGTGTCGTATGTCAGTGACCTGACTGTGTCGTATGTCAGTGACCTGACTGTCGCGCGTCAGTGACTGTCGCGCGTCAGTGACTGTCGCGCGTCAGTGACGGTGTGTCGTACAGTGATAACAGCTGTGTGTCGTGCGTCAGTGACGGTGTGTCGTGCGTCAGTGACTGTGTGTCGTGCGTCAGTGACTGTGTGTCGTGCGTCAGTGACTGTGTGTCGTGCGTCAGTGACTGTGTGTCGTACGTCAGTGACTGTGTGTCGTGCGTCAGTGACTGTGTGTCGTGCGTCAGTGACGGTGTGTCGTACAGTGATAACAGCTGTGTGTCGTGCGTCAGTGACTGTGTGTCGTGCGTCAGTGACTGTGTGTCGTGCGTCAGTGACTGTGTGTCGTGCGTCAGTGACTGTGTGTCGTGCGTCAGTGACTGTGTGTCGTGCGTCAGTGACTGTGTGTCGTGCGTCAGTGACTGTGTCGTGCGTCAGTGACTGTGTGTCGTGCGTCAGTGACTGTGTGTCGTGCGTCAGTGACGGTGTGTCGTACAGTGATAACAGCTGTGTGTCGTGCGTCAGTGACTGTGTGTCGTGCGTCAGTGACTGTGTGTCGTGCGTCAGTGACTGTGTGTCGTGCGTCAGTGACTGTGTGTCGTGCGTCAGTGACTGTGTGTCGTGCGTCAGTGACTGTGTGTCGTGCGTCAGTGACTGTGTGTCGTGCGTCAGTGACTGTGTGTCGTGCGTCAGTGACTGTGTGTCGTGCGTCAGTGACTGTGTCGTGCGTCAGTGACTGTGTGTCGTGCGTCAGTGACTGTGTGTCGTGCGTCAGTGACTGTGTGTCGTGCGTCAGTGACTGTGTGTCGTGCGTCAGTGACTGTGTGTCGTGCGTCAGTGACTGTGTGTCGTGCGTCAGTGACTGTGTGTCGTGCGTCAGTGACTGTCGCGCGTCAGTGACTGTGTGTCGTGCGTCAGTGACTGTGTGTCGTGCGTCAGTGACTGTGTGTCGTACAGTGATAACAGCTGTGTGTCGTGCGTCAGTGACTGTGTGTCGTGCGTCAGTGACTGTGTGTCGTGCGTCAGTGACTGTGTGTCGTACAGTGATAACAGCTGTGTGTCGTGCGTCAGTGACTGTGTGTCGTGCGTCAGTGACTGTGTGTCGTGCGTCAGTGACTGTGTGTCGTGCGTCAGTGACTGTGTGTCGTACAGTGATAACAGCTGTGTGTCGTGCGTCAGTGACTGTGTGTCGTGCGTCAGTGACTGTGTGTCGTGCGTCAGTGACTGTGTGTCGTGCGTCAGTGACTGTGTCGTGCGTCAGTGACGGTGTGTCGTGCGTCAGTGACGGTGTGTCGTGCGTCAGTGACGGTGTGTCGTGCGTCAGTGACGGTGTGTCGTGCGTCAGTGACGGTGTGTCGTGCGTCAGTGACTGTCGCGCGTCAGTGACTGTCGCGCGTCAGTGACTGTCGCGCGTCAGTGACTGTGTGTCGTGCGTCAGTGACTGTGTGTCGTACAGTGATAACAGCTGTGTGTCGTGCGTCAGTGACTGTGTCGTGCGTCAGTGACTGTGTGTCGTGCGTCAGTGACGGTGTGTCGTGCGTCAGTGACGGTGTGTCGTGCGTCAGTGACTGTGTGTCATGCGTCAGTGACTGTGTGTCGTACGTCAGTGACTGTGTGTCGTGCGTCAGTGACGGTGTGTCGTGCGTCAGTGACTGTCGTGCGTCAGTGACTGTCGTGCGTCAGTGACTGTGTGTCGTGCGTCAGTGACTGTGTGTCGTGCGTCAGTGACTGTGTGTCGTGCGTCAGTGACTGTGTGTCGTGCGTCAGTGACTGTGTCGTGCGTCAGTGACGGTGTGTCGTGCGTCAGTGACGGTGTGTCGTGCGTCAGTGACGGTGTGTCGTGCGTCAGTGACTGTGTGTCGTGCGTCAGTGACTGTGTGTCGTGCGTCAGTGACGGTGTGTCGTGCGTCAGTGACGGTGTGTCGTGCGTCAGTGACGGTGTGTCGTGCGTCAGTGACGGTGTGTCGTGCGTCAGTGACTGTGTGTCGTGCGTCAGTGACTGTGTGTCGTGCGTCAGTGACTGTGTGTCGTGCGTCAGTGACGGTGTGTCGTGCGTCAGTGACGGTGTGTCGTGCGTCAGTGACGGTGTGTCGTGCGTCAGTGACGGTGTGTCGTGCGTCAGTGACGGTGTGTCGTGCGTCAGTGACTGTGTGTCGTGCGTCAGTGACTGTGTGTCGTGCGTCAGTGACTGTGTGTCGTGCGTCAGTGACTGTGTGTCGTGCGTCAGTGACTGTGTGTCGTGCGTCAGTGACTGTGTGTCGTGCGTCAGTGACTGTGTGTCGTGCGTCAGTGACTGTGTGTCGTGCGTCAGTGACTGTGTGTCGTGCGTCAGTGACTGTGTGTCGTGCGTCAGTGACTGTGTGTCGTGCGTCAGTGACTGTGTGTCGTGCGTCAGTGACTGTGTGTCGTATGTCAGTGACTGTGTGTCGTGCGTCAGTGACTGTGTGTCGTGCGTCAGTGACTGTCGTGCGTCAGTGACTGTGTGTCGTGCGTCAGTGACTGTGTGTCGTGCGTCAGTGACTGTGTGTCGTGCGTCAGTGACTGTGTGTCGTGCGTCAGTGACTGTGTGTCGTGCGTCAGTGACTGTGTGTCGTGCGTCAGTGACTGTGTGTCGTGCGTCAGTGACTGTGTGTCGTGCGTCAGTGACTGTGTGTCGTGCGTCAGTGACTGTGTGTCGTGCGTCAGTGACGGTGTGTCGTGCGTCAGTGACGGTGTGTCGTGCGTCAGTGACTGTGTGTCGTGCGTCAGTGACTGTGTGTCGTGCGTCAGTGACTGTGTGTCGTGCGTCAGTGACTGTGTGTCGTGCGTCAGTGACTGTGTGTCGTGCGTCAGTGACTGTGTGTCGTGCGTCAGTGACTGTGTGTCGTGCGTCAGTGACTGTGTGTCGTGCGTCAGTGACTGTGTGTCGTGCGTCAGTGACTGTCGTGCGTCAGTGACTGTGTGTCGTGCGTCAGTGACTGTGTGTCGTGCGTCAGTGACTGTGTGTCGTGCGTCAGTGACTGTGTGTCGTGCGTCAGTGACTGTCGTGCGTCAGTGACTGTGTGTCGTGCGTCAGTGACTGTGTGTCGTGCGTCAGTGACTGTGTGTCGTGCGTCAGTGACTGTGTGTCGTGCGTCAGTGACTGTGTGTCGTGCGTCAGTGACGGTGTGTCGTGCGTCAGTGACGGTGTGTCGTGCGTCAGTGACTGTGTGTCGTGCGTCAGTGACTGTGTGTCGTGCGTCAGTGACTGTGTGTCGTACAGTGATAACAGCTGTGTGTAGCCAGACTGTGTGATTGTCGTTGGTCCTGGGTTCTGCCAGGCCTTTTCTGATTATCAGATGCAACAAATGACGTCCAATTTTATTGAGCAGTTCGGCTTCAATGACGAAGAGTTTGCTGGTCAGGACGATGTTGTGGAGTGAGTACTCATCCCGCCTGACGGGAGTTCTTCATGTTCCTGTGTGACATCACGGACAGACACGGAGACACGTCAAAGCTGGTGTTTTGTTTAAATTCAGTCAAATTCAGACGTCCACCCGTTAAAGGGCAGGTGTCGAAGCTGAACACGAGTAAACACAGCTGACCTCTGCTCATCAGACATGTTAAACCTCTGGTTTGGGAAACAAACATTTAAACTGTAGTAACATAAATGTTCAGGCGTCCCAGCTCCTATCGTTACTGATGACACGTGTTGTTGTTTGTGTATCAGTGCATTTATTTAACTTCTTTATCCCTAAGAAATGTCAGCATAAAAGCAAAGAACTAATGGGTTTATCCACGACAGTAGAATGGTAAACAAGACTGGTCACATGACCACACTGTCACATGACCTTTACACTGATGACACAAATAAGATGTTCTCTGCTTAGAGAACCAGTGTGATGGATCATCTCCCCGTGTGTAACAAAGCGGTATGGAACATGGCCCACCGTCAGCCTGCTTTAACGTAAACACACAACACCAGCTTTAATGACCTCTGTTCTGTCTCTTGTGTCATTTGGGGGGGTGAGGGGGGCGGGTTCAGAATTGTGAGTATTGTTCATGTTCTTTGTTGTTCTGGTCGATTCATTCAACCTGACAATCTTAAAAATGAAAAATGTATTCATCATTTCTGCAGTTAATTGATCAGAGCGACATGAAATAATTATTTCACCAGTTAGTGACAGTTCAGTGGATCCTCATGATTTTAATTATAAACTAATGTTTGAATGGAATGAAGAATGTTTCATGGTCCGAGGTAAGGAACCCACTAGTCTCTACGCTCCTGCATCGTGTGTGTGTGTGTGTGTGTGTGTCGTATGTATGTACACAGTGTAGATTTATTCAACTCAAACACAATGCAAACAGAAGAGAAACAGGATTTATTGCTAACATAAATGTAGTAAACCCTTAGGTGTGAGTCTGTTCTACAGACGCAGCCTGTGTGTTTCTGCCGTGTGAGCCACTCAGTCTGCGTGTGGAGAGCAGCCGTGTCACAGCCGTGTCGCTAAGAGAACGTGTGTTTTACTGCTGACTGTTAATGATGAGCCCTAACTGAACTGAACTCTGTTCTGTCACCCTGCAGTATTCCCTTTGATAGAATATCAGACATCAATTTTTCACTGAATACAAATGAAAGTGTAAGTATTGTTGATTTTTATTTCATGTGTGGTCAATGAATTAGAGGTTAAACTGCCTTATTTCCTTCTTTATTTCATGTTTAGAATCTGATCTTAATAAAATACAAACAAAACCTGAAACACAATCTCAGACCCCAGAGTGTGTTCTTTCTGTGCCGCCGTGTGTGTGTGTGTGTGTGTGTGTGATGTACTCACACGTACGTGTGGGGTGCAGCTGTGGTGCGCTGACATGTCTTCATGCCTTCCAGTCGTGTGTGTGTGCTGAAAGTGTGTGTGCTGTGGTGTCTCCTCAGGCCAACATCGCGCTGTTTGAGGCTCGCTGTAAGGAGAAAATCCAGCAGTTTGAAGATGCTGGTTCGGACGAGGAGGACATCTGGGATGAGAAGGACGTGACCTTCGCACCAGAGGCACAGAGACGCCCCAGGTCAGTTCTTCACACACAACGGGTCATGTTTCTATGGCCGGAGTTCGGTCACCATCCTGGAATCACTCAGGAGTACAATGGTCCCTCTACTTACGAAATTAATTGGTTCTGCAAGAAATTTTGTAAGTAGAACATTTTGTAAGTAGAGACACGTTTTCCATGTTAATGTCCTAATCCGTTCCAAGCCCCCCAAAATTCAGACATAAATGTTTTATAAAGCATAAAAATGCATCAAAACATGTAACAAATACATGTTACGATTAGATTATTACACAATAAATGAGAGTTGTGTATAATGTAAAAAACAAAGAATAAAGAATAAAAATGATGGTCATTAACCTTTTAACTGCTGTCCTCATTGTTTTTTACCCTCTTTGGTTCATGCGCTCCTGCCTCACCATGAACAACAGAGTGAATTCCAGTCCTCCTCCTGAACTTCTCCAACCACCCACGCCATGCCTTAAACTCCTTAAACTTCCTTTAGTTTTAATAACGTGGTGATTGTAGATGCATTACGGCCATATTCTTTGGAGAGATCAACCAAACGCATCCCTTTTTCATGCTTTTCTATCATCTCTTGTTTTGTTTGTACGGACAAAAAAACTCTTTTCTTCGTCTTTTCTTTTCCTCTTTTCTCCGTCACTTTCTTGGGGTCCATAGTGAATACTCTAAAAGTTAATATATTTACGTAAAACTATCAGAACACCGAATGACGAGGACGCTGCATAGACACCTATCTAGCTCCACACAGAGGTCCCTCTTAGCCAATGGGATGCTAGGTAATAGCCAATGGCAGAGCAGCTGTGAGAATATTGCGTTCAGGAACCTGTGGGAGCTGTGAGTATCAGCCCATACTGTATTTTTACCTTCTGTATCTTGAAATTTCTTCTGTAACTAGAGGCAATAATTTCCTGTTGAGGCGCTTCGTAAGTAGAGACGTTTGTAAGTAGAGACGTTTGTAAGTAGAGACGTTTGTAAATAGACGTTTGTAAGTAGAGACGTTTGTAAGTAGAGACGTTTGTAAGTAGAGATGTTTGTAAGTAGAGACGTTTGTATGTAGAGACGTTTGTAAGTAGACGTTTGTAAGTAGAGACGTTTGTATGTAGAGACGTTTGTAAGTAGAGACGTTCGTAAGTAGAGGTACCACTGTACTAATTCTCAGGTCACATGACCCATGTGAGTCCACCCTGACAGTATTAGCAGTTAGCAGGAAGGACTAACGTGAATGATTAGTTATTTATCTGTTTATCTATTGGTTGTTGTGATAAGTAATTGATTAAAACATTGTGCTCATCGATAATAATGTACAGGAGGGAGAACTGGACGGGTCTCTGATGAACTACTGAACCCTCTGAACCTTGAACCCCTGCAGGCTTTAGGACAGTCCTGTTTCCTTTAAACAGCTGTTAGTGGGTTCTGTTCAGGTCCGTCACTGGACTGGAAATAATCTCATCACTTCCCTTCATGATGAACGTGTTCAGAGTGTGGTCACTGCAGAGCACTGAAGTGTGTAAAGAACACACACCAGTGTGGGGGAGGGTGGAGCTGAACCGCAGGGACAGCGTTTGTTCTGGGGGCTGTTGTTTTGAAACCTTTAATAGATGAGGGATGAGTGGTTACACCAGGTTCAGGCTGTTAGTAGTGAACCTTCGTGTCACTACAGCCAGATGTTCAGTGTGTGGATGACAGACTGATGATTGTGTGTGTGTGTGTGTGTGTGTGTGTGTGTGTGTGTGTGTCTCAGGAGCTCAGGCAGCACGGACAGTGAAGAGAGCACCGACTCAGAGGAGGAGGATGTGAAGAGAGATCCGTTTGAGGCGTCCAACCCCCCCCCTGATGACAGGATGGAGGTGGATGCAGGTGGGCCCCCCCTGAGGGCTGGTTGAACACCCCCTGGTTCATGGAGAGAATCACGCCTCTGCTGCTGGACTCCAGTGTGTGTGCTGGTCTGTTCCAGGCCCGGTGTGGACAGCCAACTTTGACGACATCCCCATGGACACAGGAACGTCCACAGCTTCAGCTCTGACCCCCAGCAGCCCCCCAGCCCCGTCCTCCTCCTCAGACGGCCCCCCTGAAGCTGGATGGAGCTCCTCCCCCGCAGCCACCTCCAACTCTGAGACCGGCTGGGCGGACTTCTCCAACTTCACCCCCATCAGGTAGAGCCCCCTGACACACACACACACACACACACACACACACACACACACACACACACACACACACTCCTTTTTTAACAAATTCTTCTCTTCTAGCCCCAAAGATCCCCTGAGATGCAACTCTCCTGTTGCTATGGAAACCAGCATAGAGACAGTGGACCCTCTGGGGGTCAATGCCCCCATGCAGCCTGAAGGTGAGACATGTCCGTTATGTAACCCCAGGCAGGAGCAGACCTGCTGTACCTGGTGTGGAACCAGTAAAGGAGAGCACGCCAGTGGGAGGGGCTTCTCCCCCCAGTAGCACCAGTGGGAGGAGCTTCTCCCCCCAGTAGCACCAGTGGGAACTAGATGATGGTGATCTGTGTGAGCTGAGGGCTCAGGTGTTCCTGTGTGAACGGTTCCAGTAGTGAGGGGGGGTTGAGGTGTGTCTCTGGACACATTCTTAACCCTTACAGCCCTGACCGGTTGTGGCCGTGTTTTGGTTCTTTTGATATTTGTCTCTTTATACACTAACAGGATTTCACACACACATTCTTGGTGTTGATCTTCAGCACAACTTCAGCTACATGAACAGATGGTTTTTATTTCCCTATAACTTATTAAATTGACATATTGGGCCCAAATAGACACACAGTCAAATTCGAAAATGGACCAAATTGTATTTTATTGCACATAAAAACCAAAAACATTGTCATCGAATTGATTTTGAACTCCAAGAAGGTTTCCATAGGCTTCTAACAGAATTCTATACGCTTTGTGTCACTTACACCACAAATAAGATCGATTTGTGCATAACCAGGTGTGTTGTTAGATCTCTCAGTGGCGTCACCCCTCTCTCCCCCCACAGAGTGTGATGGCTGGCTGGCCTCCTCCTCCTCCTCCTCAGCCCCCCCCCAGGGCTGTGAGTGTTCCAGAGCGGAGGAGACGGCCCCCAGCGAGCAGCGCAGCATCACAGAGACGGTCATCAACGGCTCCATGAAAGAAACCGTCAGCCTCACTGTCGACGCCAAGACGGAGACGGCCGTGTTCAAGAGGTCCGACACACACACACACACACACACACACACACACACACACACACACACACACACACACAGCTGAAACAGACATAACAAAGTGGTTTTATTCTCTTATAACCATGAACACTTGACTAAAAGTCCATGACCTCAAGGCGACTGTAACCCCCCCTTGTTGAACTGGTCACCTTTGACGCTATTGGCTGTCTGACATGTTTAAAGGCTCCTCTGTCCTTCTGTCTGTCTGCTGATGATGACCTGTCTGTCTGAGTTAACACCTGTACAAACTGAGCTTCCCCTCCTCTCTCTTGCTGTGCGTTGTGGGTGTGGTCTTCCTCAGAGTATTGAAATCTTACCGGTATGTACAGCCAATCAGAGATCAGCCTGCAGCCGTGATGTAGTCTTCTGTCACGTCCACCACCAACTTTTCTTTTCCAGTTCTGCTCTTGTTTGGTTTCAGCTCCTGTTTGTTTCATTCCCTCCATTCTGCATGTTTCTACCTGAAGTCTCGTCCCAGTTTGATTCCAGTTCATCCAGTTTCAGACGGGTTCCATCAGTACAGACTGTCAGGCTACGTCTTTATTCTCATGAGCACATGAGTGGAAACCAGTAACATCTATGTAACTGGGGTTTGACTGGTTTTCTTAGGCTGCGTTCAGACTGCAGCCAATCAGATTCCAGTCAGATCTGATTTCTAGGGCTGACTGTCCACACTGTTTTTAGCAAGTGTCCAAATGCAATCTGGCTCTGTTCAGACGGGGCCACATTATTGGCCGATCTGACTGTTTGCCATAGCCGTAGCATACCAGTAGTGTTTAGTGTTACCCTCCCCAGCACAGAGGAGACGCGGCCCCCCCCGTCACATTCTTCTAGAGCTGAGCTGATTCTTTCCATCAAAGCATTATTGTTCTGTTATCACCATGGTTACGTAGGTTCTTGTAGTCAATCTTTATTGCTGGTGTTCTCTGCTGGCAGTCAGTGGTGGTGTTTGGTGGGAGGGGGGCAGAACTCTTCACAGGTTAGATGTCTGGGGGTCTAGAGGCCTCAACAGGATGATTGGTGGTTCTGAGACGACGCAAGACTGACGGCTGAACCAATCCCACCCAATCGGTGTCAATGCCTGTGTGCTGGCTCTGCAGCCACCAACCAATCAGAGACTTTCTCCATTTGCTGTACATGTGGTGCTTGTTTCACCCTCTGTCATAGTCCCCCACCCCCATCGCCACCCTCCATCTGTGCTCCATCCGTTCAGCATGCCTCACATGTGACCGTGTTTCTGTGGGGAGAGGTACCGTTATGAGTCATCTCACCAGATATTAATGTACATGTGTGTGTTGTGTACCTGTGTGTTCCAGTGATGAAGACAAGAGTGTGTCATCAGAGACATGTTCAGTAGTGGAGTGTGTGGACACGGAGAACTCAGGCTTCATCAGCTCAGCCGCAGCCTGCTGTCCAAAACCAGGGTCAGACACGACAAACACACACCCCCATCAGTTCCTGATGAACACACACACACACACACACACACACCACAGCGCTGTCTGGACTGTGGACGTAGACGTAGATGGAACGCTGACATGAACAGAGAATCACTGCGCCTGGCGGCCTCATGGATGACCCATCTGATCTGAGAACGCCCCCCCCACACATTTGGTGTGTGTAGAAGTTGCTTCACATGTGTTGTTGTGTGACCTGAGATCCAGAAGAAAATGTGGAAAATGGACAATACACAAACTGTCCAGTGGGGGGCGCCACACGGTGAAAAGAGAGGAACACGTCGTGCAGTGTGACGAGAAACCGACAAGAAATTGTCTTCAGTACAGACCAGACACAGCCAGCTGTTAGCAACGGGTTAGCATTATCACCAGGAGGGATTCTAGGAGTATTCAGAGGGCGTGACCAGAACCTGGACATTTGGGGGGGGGGGAGGGTGTGTGTGTGGGGGGCAACAGACACCTTGTTTCTGCAGAAAGTTAAATGAACGTCTACTGACAGAAATGACTTCCATTCATATACAAATGCTTTATTTATATGAAGCTTTCACACAATTATTGTCCACTGTCTTATTTTGTCTGTTGGACATTACTATTGATGAGCACTCTGTTTCTTATTGGTTTACTGGGTAAATCATCAGAAATCAATGCACTGATCAGTTGGTGAGGTGACTGACTGGTAGCTCCAGTCGTGGACGATGCTGGACCTTAAACCTCCGTCAGCGTCAGGAGTTTTTGTTGTCACCAGAGGGGAGTGTTAGCACACGTTGCCTGTTAGCTCCAGGGCTATGGTCTGATTAGTTTCCATGCAGCCATCTGTGACCCTCCCCCTCATTGGTCAGTTTGGAGCAGCTGGGTCAGGGTCAGGTTAGATCTGACTTGGGTTAGAGCTGAACGTGGTTCTACCCGGTGCAGCAAATCAGTTCTCTTCTCAGGAGCAAGTGCATCACCTGTGCTACAGTCTATTAAACACAGATGTGGTTCAGGTGTGGGTCCTAATCTTACCTGAGTGTGTTCTGGACAGCGTGGAGGCACCACACCCTCAGCAGATCTACTGAATGGAATGTCACCCCTGCTCAGAGTTCTGTCACAACAACAGGTTGATTCGACCCAACGAGCCTCTGATTGTGGCCCCTGGCGTGATAGTAATGAATAGATAGAAGTCATGATAGGTGTTTGTCCTGTTGGAGGGCGTGGCCTGTCATTCTCACGCACAGATAACCAATGAGGAGCAGCATCAGTGTTTGTTGTCCTGCATGTTCTTTATGAAGGCTTCATGAGAACTGCTCAGGTTCTCACCATGTTCTAGGAGTGACATGTTGACCCACCTTAGAGTGACCCAACAACAGCTTCTATTAGAACATCAACCCATGCTCATGCTCATGCTAATGATCTAGGCTAGAGATCTGGTGAATGTTCTTTCTCATGTGTTCTGTCTCCAGTGAGAAGAGTCGGTCAGCTGTGGAGCTCCCCAACGGCCCTTTAGAAGACATGGCTACCATAGAGACCAAGTAAGGCCGGCTGCTCCTAGCCTCTGTTCAGTAGTCCAGCTGTTAAAAAGTCCAGGATGACGTCAGAGAGCTGACACCATCCCATCCATCTTCATCCAAACTAGTCCCAGCATAAAGCAGAGGGTGGAGAGGAGCCGTGGTGTTCAGTGGGTGGGCTTGCACCAGGAGCTAGTGTGACTAAGCCACTGTGGCTCAGTGTAAAAGAATTTAGTAAGCCACAAACAGCCACATTCTGTGTCCAAGACTGTCCCTCCCCTGGGGGATTTTTTAGAAAATGAGGTTTTCCTGCATTCTGAGGGCAAAATCTTCTGTTCAGTTTACCTACAAAAATACACTCAAGTCAACAGTTCAAGCTGAACTATCTGTGAGATTCAACAATTGAAAACTTGCATTCACTATGTGAAGATACAGTCATACAGAATATTACTCAATGTTTACTTGTTAGTTTTACTTGGACTAGAAGACATTTTAACTTTGACTTAGACATTTTGATTTTGATAAATTTGATTCTTGGCAAGATATGAGACATAGCACAAATTAAGTCTGAACGTCACTTCGACTTTGACAGATCTATGGCAGGACATCCTCTTCCTCTGTAGAATCCTTGGATTTACCTTCTGGTCGGTCTGTCACCACTCCTCCCCCCTCTCAGCATTCACCATTTGTTGTTCAATTAGAATTTAGCACAAAATCTACTATAAAACTATTCTCATTTTCTTTCAATTGATCGTACTCGCCTTGTCATACACCAATTCGAGGTTTTAGCTTGTAAAAATAGAATCCTTGTTTTTTAATTGGACGAGAGGAGGTCATGACCCGAGTGCATAATTATTGATGGGGAGCGTTTGGGGAGCTATTTCCGTCGGCATGCGCGCCGCCTAGCGGGATTTTCGTGAGTCCAAAAAAGTTGTAAGTTTTAGCCTTTTTTTTCCTAAAAATAAGAACCCCAATGTGGCTACACAGACTAAAAACCTGGTAGCCACTCTGGAATTTACTTCGCCTGTGGCGTAGTAGTGATCGGGTAGCACAAGCCCAGAGTGTGTGAAACTAGAATCCCCAGTGTGGAACAGGTGCATCCCAAACAGCAGCATCGTGTGGACGCATTCAGCATCTTATCAGTGACTCCATGTTCTAGACTTAATACTACAGCTCAAAAATGAATCTCAAATTTATAATATTTTGTACCAAGGTTAAATAAATGCCACGAGTCAGTTTCAGTACACACTACCACAGTCAGAGGACACTGCTGACTGACGGGTGTCCAGACGCCCTCTTTAAGGAGAAGACACAGAACATCACTGATGAACGGGATGATGTTCAGAGAGCTCTGGATCAGAGATGTTCCTGGAAGTCGTCACCTAGCAACAGGGATGACGAGAGAAGTAGAGAACCAGCACAGACGTGACCAGAAACGGGATCAGTGTCAGGTCCCTCCTGGACCAGACACCGTGTAGGAGTCTCCAGGTCTTCTGCTGCTCCACTGGCTTTGGTCAGGTCTCTGGGAGAGCCTGGAGAACTTCTGTCTGCTGAGCAGCTCCATGGAGGAGGCTCCAACAACGAGACACCCTGAAGGAGCACATGTCAGGACTTTGACTATCCTCTGAGGAATCCTTTTGACATCATGAAATCTTTTCTGATGTTCATGAGCTGTAAGGTGATTGTTGAGATGAACACAGACGTGGACGTGAAGTCTTTAGAGACACATCCAACCTGGAGAGGGACGCAGCTTCAGACACACCACATGATGATGGCTGAGGGTCGTCTGTGGTGCCCCAACAACCCTCCTGGGTTATGGGATAGGCGAGGGTATTAAATGTGATATGTGAGCGTTTCACTGTGACTGAAATGAAGGTGTTGTTCCAGATCTCCTCTGGTTCACCTTCACTGTCTTTGTGTCTCCAGACTGGACCAGAGCGTCGTGTCTTCAGAGCCAACCGTCAATGGGCCCGTGTGAAGGTGTCCCAGATGCCAGCCAGGGGCCCCCCGCCCCCCCAGTGGTCAGCCGGTGCTGATCCGATCACACGCCACCACCAGGACCAGCAATACCCCCGTCAGCTCAGAGCTGGCGGACAGACAGTTGTACAGACAGGATGAACTGAAGGAACATGTGAGACAAACTCAAATGTATACAGAAGCTTTTTCAGCGTTTGTTTCTATCCTGTTGTTCTTATGAGGTGATGTGTGACTGATACCTGCCACTCAAATGAAATAGTAATGTTGCTATAGTAAAGAAATGATTGTATGAATAAAATATTTTATAAAAAGAAAAGTGTATACAGAGACATGAGATGGCTTCACGGGAATCTGACTGGTGACCAGTCCACCACTGGGTGGCTGTTACTGGCTGGATCTGTTCTGCAGGCCAACACTGAACACACCAGCTGATCTGCTTCATGTAGCCATCTGCACACTACTATTCACTACCACTTCATTTAGCTGTTCACTAGTTCAGTCATTACTAGTTTAACCTTTACCAGTTCAGTCATTATTACTAGTTTAGTCATATGTTGACTGTTTACTTATTATTTATTACCCGTTTATTCATTATTTATGACCAGTTTATTCACATGTTGACGCTTATTCATAATTACCAATTTTAGCAGTTCATTATCAGTTTATTATTTATAACCAGTTTTTTCATTTTTTATTACCCGTTTATTCATTATCAGTTCATTATCTGTTTATCCATTTACCAGTTTTTTCAGTATTTATTACCTATTCATTATTTATTACCAGTTTATTTGCTACCAGTTTATTCACGTGGACCGTTTATTCATTAAGTTTTCATTATTAACCAGTTCATTTATTACCAGTTTCTTCATGATTTATTACCCGTTTATTCATTATTTATTACCAGTTTATTCACATATTGAAGTTTATTCATTTATTACCTGTTTATTTACGTGTTTAGCATTTACTCAATACCTGTTTCTTCATTTTATATTACCCATTTGTCCATTACCACTTTACTTATTACCAGTTTATTCATTATCAGTTCATTTATTACCAGGTTCTACATTGTTTATTACCAGTTTATTCCTGTGTTGACTGTTCAGTCATGATGATTTACCAGTTGATTATTTCTTGTTGACCGATGCATCTGAAGCTCCTCGTGTTGTTGCTCAACCAGCTGAACCTGGGCTGATACATCAGCCTCATCCTCTGTTTGCTCCAGGACCTCTTTTGTTACTGGTGTCGAACTTCTTTTACTGATCACTATTTTATAGCTCACGCCTGTTAAACAGCAGGAAATACCCCCACGAGCCCCCGGATCCACAGAGACCTGCACTAACACAGCTCAGTTCCATGGTTGGTTCTTACAGGCCAGGGCAGCTGTGACTCCAGAAAAGCAGGTCACCCAAGAACTGGCTGGTTAGCGGTTTGAATCCTGTCCATCAGCCACTCTTCCTTTGTGCCCTTGGGCAGGACACTTCACCCACTTTGCTTCCAGTGTCCGACTGGTGTTTGACTGTTTGCTGGTCGGAGATGCTGATGTCCATCAAACTGTTCTAGAGCATTTGTGGTTAGTTGTAGTTTACCGTCACTGTGGAGACTGGCTGAACGAGTCCCTAAAAACCTCCATTAAATCCAATCCAGGAAAAGGAGGAAGAACATGAAGAGCTTTGGAGCACCGCCCTTAATGGCTGTAACGCTGGAGCTTCTATTGATGAATTTTTATTTCTTAATACAGCGGTATCTGGATGATTTAGTTGGGGATGAATTTAAATATCTGATCTCATTCAGATGACCTCTTCCGACACCCTTTCTCCCATCCACGTGTGATGGACTTATGGTCTCACTGGTTGTCATGGACAGAAGTAGTGGAAAATTATACATGCGGTCAATTCAGTGAATGAACTTTGTTACATATGAATTTAGGGCAAAAGACTGATAATCATGGTGTCCTTCCAAACCCCCTCTGCCACAGGGACAAGAGAAAACGCTCCCTGGGCGGTCTCCCATTCAAACACTAACCAGGCCAGTGGGATGGCCGTGAGAACAGGAGATAAATATATCTGTTCAGACTCAGGGGAGCACTCCATGCACTCCTGGTAGTTTTGCAAATGTTCCTTTATAAATCACTGGTTATTTAAATCAGCAATTTCAGTTGAATACAGGACGAACACAGTGATGTGCAGTAAATATTTGGTGCATAAATTTTGACACCCCAACACAAAATTTACATCAATATTTAGTAGATCCTCTTTTTATAGAAATAGCCTCTAAATGCTTAAGGAGCTTCCAATGAGGGTCTGGACTCTGGTTGAAGGTATTCTTTAAACGGTTCAGTTGGGCCAGATGGTTACCAGCATGGAGACCCATTCCTTCAGGCTCTACACACTGAGCTCATCTGAAGATGACATGAAGTTTGGAGGTCGGTAGTGATTGGATTTATTGTCCAGGTGGCATTCTGTCCCTGTACCACCCTGAACCCACTGAGGGCGACCCATTCTTTCACATTGGTTTGTGGAGGCGGTCTGTGTGCCCAGGTGATTGGTTTACCTGTGGACATACAGTAGAATTGACACCCGAACTGAACCATCTAGATTGCTGAGCAAACACTTTTGGCAATAAGGTGTACTGAATTTATTTACCAATGATCCTAATGGCTTTGGCAATGAGGTCAACCACCTGACATGTCTACTAGTCTCTCAGGGTCATTTTAGAGATCCATCCAGGAGAGGCTCATTCAGATGTCACTTCTCTTTCATAAGACACGAGACTGTCAGCAGGAATCATGTCCTAAGCTGTCATTCCTTAAAGCTTGAAAGATTAAGTATATACTGTTTTTAATGAAATAAAAAATTGACAACTGAAAGAATAGTAATTCCGTTTGCTGGTTGACCTCCATTAATTAAACTAGCTACTGGATTGTGGCAGACACAACCCTCAAACTCACAAAGGTGATGCTTGTTGGTGTGTGCAGACGATTGTCCAGGTCGGCCTCCTGGACACCTCCCTGGGGAGGTGTTCTGGGCATGTCCTACCGGGAGGAGGCCTTGGGGCAGACCTAGGATACGTTGGAGAGACTATGTCTCTGGGCCGGCCTGGGAAGGCCTCGGGGTCCTCCTGGAAGAGGTTTCTGGGTAGAAGGAAGTGTGGGCGCCCATCTGAGACTATTGCTACCTGTGCTGGTGGCTGTCTACTGTCGCCATGTGGTGGATCAACCCCTACAAGTACAATCATCTCACCTCTCCTGGATAATATCTGGCCACGTGTTCAATCTAAATTTCATCACTGTCAATGCTTTTGGTGTGAATAACTGGCGTGAATCTCGATGGTGACTCCTGAATGACACGCCAATGTTCTCTGCTAATGAACGCAGATTATTAAAGTGTTTCATGCTGTCTAATCTGCTTCACCGTGGTGCAGTGGGTGGTGCTGTGGTCTAGACGGTGTCGAGTTGTGTTCTGTGTGGCGTATGTAGGTCCTCCTCAAGGTTTGGTGACAACAGCAAACAAGTGCAGTACTTAAAGCACCTGCTACAAAATACCAAATCTTTTAATAAACTAACAGCTTTATTTTAAAAAGACCAGAACCAAAGTCCTATGTAATGTCACAGCCTCGTTCAGCGGTAGAGGAATGGCTGTCCAATGATTGGTTAATGTTCAGCTACAGCAGTGCATGAAGCGTCAAATGGTTCACCTGTGGATATTTTGCACCTTCATCCTCAGTGCATCCTGAGAGCCAACATGAACACCGTGTTCTGTGTGCTGCTGGACTCTGAGGGGATTCCTGATGTTCCTTCAGTGAAATCCCATCGTGGTGGTGCTCTGGACATTAGTGACTGATGAAGGTCGGCTGCTGGGCCTGGGGCACCACAGCCAGGATTTCTGACACTCCACTGAGATGGTGGAGGTTCAACAGTACTGCTGCAGGTGAAACCGTTCAAATTCAAAGGGAACTGAACACCTGGATTAGTGACAGGATGTGCACAAGCACATTATGAATAAGAACTTCATACGTTCCTTTCGCACCGTCGAATGAATGACTTGGACGCGCTGCCTGGACGCGCTGCTACCACAGACTTTAGACAAAGAACCTCACGTGACACAAGTTCAGCTGAAGCACACATTTAGTGTAGAAAAATAAAAGTGATATTTGATCAGAAAAACTTCCAAGACCTGGAAATCACAAAAAATAGGTACAAGACATTTCATTGTGAAAGAATAATAGAAACAATCTACACTTAAAAGCAACAGGCCAGAGGGCCTGTAGTCGTGGGCTCTGATTAGTCGTGACTATCCCGATCAGTGTCTGACCTGATGGAATCCCCCCTCAGTTGTATTGCTGATGTAAAAGGACATATCTGAACACACAGCTGGTCAGACCAAACTCAAGAAGCAGCAGATTGTTAGAAAGTTGACCAGAAGATAAAGATAAACCCAACGTTAAAGGTAGGAAAGAGTTTAAGGCCACGAGAGGAAGACCAGAGTCCTGCACGCCCCCCTCTTCTGGTCTGTCTGAAGTCCACCTGGTTACAGTGAGACCCATGAAGACGGCTCAGCTCCTGAGGAAAGTCAGTCGCCCTGTTGTTGGTCTGTCACCACGGCGATGGGGGGGCAGTGTTCTGCCTTCATTAGGAACCGTTAGAATTACATGTTTCTGGAGGGAATCCTGGCAGTGCAGCTGGTGGAACCGTGTATGTGTGTGGCCGCTTCGCTGTCCTACGTGTTCACAGGTCAGACTCCAACATCTGACACCAGGTCCTGGACTGGAGGCCTTCACATGGGTTCTCCAGGACTCAGCCCCGTCCAGAGGAGGGGGCCCCGTCCTGCTAGAGGGTGGCCAGGACCCGCAAGAAGGAGATGAGGAGGACACAGAAGGACTGTCCAACGCCGAAGACCAGAGCCTCCAGCGAGATCATCCTCTTCCCTGCTGCCTTGTACACCCCCGCGATGGCAGCACCTTCAGAGGGACAGCAGACGTTTGGACAGATGTTAATCTGAGAGCTGCTGGGGGGGCGTTAAAGACACCAATGAGTTCCATGAGAGAAACAGAATGAAGCCATTAAGGCACATATTAACAGAAACTTTGTGTACTGACATATTACAGTATACTGTATACTGTACTGATATATTACAGTATACTCTATGTATACTGTGCTGATATATCAGTACAGTATGCAGAGTAAAGTGTAATATATTACAGTATACTCTACTGAAATATTATAGTATACTCTACTGTGCTGATATATTCTTTTATATATACTGTACTGATGGTTTATATATACTGTACTGATATATTAGTTTATATATACTGTACTGATATATTAGTTTATATATACTGTACTGATATATTAGTTTATACTGTACTGATGTATTAGTTTATATATACTGTACTGATATATTAGTTTATATATACTGTACTGACTTATTAGTTTATATACACTGTACTGATATTAGTTTATATATACTGTACTGATATATTAGGTTATATATACTGTACTGATATTAGTTTATATATACTGTACTGACTTATTAGTTTATATACACTGTACTGACATTAGTTTATATATACTGTACTGATATATTAGGTTATATATACTGTACTGATATTAGTTTATATATACTGTACTGATATATTTATACTGCACTGATATATTAGCTTATATATACTGTACTGATATATTAGTTTATATTGTACTGATATATTAGTTTATATATACTGTACTGATATATTAGTTTATATATACTGTACTGATATATTAGTTCATACTGTACTGATATATTGGTTTATATATACTGTACTGATATATTAGTTTATATATACTGTACTGATATATTACAGTATACTGTACTGATATATTACAGTATACTCTACTGTACTGAAATATTATAGTATACTGTGCTGATATATTCTTTCATATATACTGTACTGATATATTAGTTTATATATACTGTACTGATATATTAGTTTATACTGTACTGATGTATTGGTTTATATATACTGTACTGATATATTAGTTTATATATACTGTACTGATGTAGTACTTTATATATACTGCACTGATATATTAGTTTATACTGTACTGATGTATTAGTTTATATATACTGTACTGATATATTAGTTTATACTGTACTGATGTATTAGTTTATATATACTGTACTGATATATTAGTTTATACTTTACTGATATATTAGTTTATATATACTGTACTGATATTAGTTTATATATACTGTACTGATATTAGTTTATACTGTACTGATATATTAGTTTATATATACTGTACTGATATATTAGTTTATATATACTGTACTGATATTAGTTTATACTGTACTGATATATTAGTTTATATATACTGTACTGATATATTAGTTTATACTGTACTGATAAATTAGTTTATATATATTGTACTGATATTAGTTTATACTGTACTGATATATTAATTTATATATACTGTACTGATATATTAGTTTATATATACTGTACTGATATTAGTTTATACTGTACTGATATATTAGTTTATATATACTGTACTGATATATTAGTTTATACTGTACTGATATATTAGTTTATATATACTGTACTGATATTAGTTTATATATACTGTACTGATACATTAGGTTATATATACTGTACTGATATATTACTTTATACTGTACTGATATATTAGTTTATACTGTACTGATATATTAGTTTATATATATACTGTACTGATATATTAGTTTATACTGTACTGATATATTAGTTTATATATACTTTACTGATATATTAGTTTATATATACTGTACTGATATTAGTTTATATATACTGTACTGATATTAGTTTATACTGTACTGATATATTAGTTTATATATACTGTACTGAATTATTAGTTTATATACACTGTACTGATATTAGTTTATATATACTGTACTGATATATTAGGTTATATATACTGTACTGATATTAGTTTATATATACTGTACTGACTTATTAGTTTATATACACTGTACTGATATTAGTTTATATATACTGTACTGATATATTAGGTTATATATACTGTACTGATATTAGTTTATATATACTGTACTGATATATTTATACTGCACTGATATATTAGCTTATATATACTGTACTGATATATTAGTTTATATTGTACTGATATATTAGTTTATATATACTGTACTGATATATTAGTTTATATATACTGTACTGATATATTAGTTCATACTGTACTGATATATTGGTTTATATATACTGTACTGATATATTAGTTTATATATACTGTACTGATATATTACAGTATACTGTACTGATATATTACAGTATACTCTACTGTACTGAAATATTATAGTATACTGTGCTGATATATTCTTTCATATATACTGTACTGATATATTAGTTTATATATACTGTACTGATATATTAGTTTATACTGTACTGATGTATTGGTTTATATATACTGTACTGATATATTAGTTTATATATACTGTACTGATGTAGTACTTTATATATACTGCACTGATATATTAGTTTATACTGTACTGATGTATTAGTTTATATATACTGTACTGATGTATTAGTTTATATATACTGTACTGATATATTAGTTTATACTGTACTGATGTATTAGTTTATATATACTGTACTGATATATTAGTTTATACTGTACTGACTTATTAGCTTATATATACTGTACTGACTTATTAGCTTATATATACTGTACTGATATATTAGTTTATATATACTGTACTGATATTAGTTTATATATACTGTACTGATATTAGTTTATATATACTGTACTGATATATTAGTTTATATATACTGTACTGATATTAGTTTATACTGTACTGATATATTAGTTTATATATACTGTACTGATATATTAGTTTATACTGTACTGATAAATTAGTTTATATATATTGTACTGATATTAGTTTATACTGTACTGATATATTAGTTTATATATACTGTACTGATATTAGTTTATACTGTACTGATATATTAGTTTATATATACTGTACTGATATATTAGTTTATACTGTACTGATATATTAGTTTATATATACTGTACTGATATTAGTTTATATATACTGTACTGATACATTAGGTTATATATACTGTACTGATATATTACTTTATACTGTACTGATATATTAGTTTATACTGTACTGATATATTAGTTTATATATACTGTACTGATATTAGTTTATATATACTGTACTGATACATTAGGTTATATATACTGTACTGATATATTACTTTATACTGTACTGATATATTAGTTTATATATACTGTACTGATATATTAGTTTATATATACTGTACTGATATATTAGTTTATATATACTGTACTGATATATTAGTTTATATATACTGTACTGATATATTAGTTCATACTGTACTGATATATTGGTTTATATATACTGTACTGATATATTAGTTTATATATACTGTACTGATATATTACAGTATACTGTATACTGTACTGATATATTACAGTATACTCTACTGTACTGAAATATTATAGTATACTGTGCTGATATATTCTTTTATATATACTGTACTGATATATTAGTTTATATATACTGTACTGATATATTAGTTTATACTGTACTGATGTATTGGTTTATATATACTGTACTGATATATTAGTTTATATATACTGTACTGATGTAGTACTTTATATATACTGTACTGATATATTAGTTTATACTGTACTGATGTATTAGTTTATATATACTGTACTGATATATTAGTTTATACTGTACTGATGTATTAGTTTATATATACTGTACTGATATATTAGTTTATACTGTACTGACTTATTAGCTTATATATACTGTACTGATATATTAGTTTATACTTTACTGATATATTAGTTTATATATACTGTACTGATATTAGTTTATATATACTGTACTGATATTAGTTTATACTGTACTGATATATTAGTTTATATATACTGTACTGATATATTAGTTTATATATACTGTACTGATATATTAGTTTATACTGTACTGATATATTAGTTTATACTGTACTGATATATTAGTTTATATATATTGTACTGATATTAGTTTATACTGTACTGATATATTAATTTATATATACTGTACTGATATATTAGTTTATATATACTGTACTGATATTAGTTTATACTGTACTGATATATTAGTTTATATATACTGTACTGATATATTAGGTTATATATACTGTACTGATATTAGTTTATATATACTGTACTGATATATTAGGTTATATATACTGTACTGATATATTACTTTATACTGTACTGATATATTAGTTTATACTGTACTGATATATTAGGTTATATATACTGTACTGATATATTAGGTTATACTGTACTGATATTAGTTTATATATACTGTACTGATATATTAGTTTATATATACTGTACTGATATATTAGGTTATATATACTGTACTGATATATTAGGTTATATATACTGTACTGATATATTAGTTTATACTGTACTGATATATTAGTTTATATATACTGTACTGATATATTAGTTTATATATACTGTACTGATATATTAGTTTATACTGTACTGATATATTAGTTTATACTGTACTGATATATTAGTTTATATATACTGTACTGATATATTAGGTTATATATACTGTACTGATATATTAGTTTATACTGTACTGATATTAGTTTATATATACTGTACTGATATATTAGGTTATATATACTGTACTGATATATTAGGTTATATATACTGTACTGATATATTAGTTTATACTGTACTGATATATTAGTTTATATATACTGTACTGATATATTAGTTTATATATACTGTACTGAGGGGTGGCACGGTGGCGCAGTGGGTAGCGCTGTCGCCTCACAACACGGCGGACCCGGGTTCGAGTCCCGCTCTGTGCGGAGTTGGCATGCTCTCCCCGTGTCTGCGTGGGTTCTCTCCGGGCTCTCCGGCTTCCTCCCACCTCCAAAAGCATGTGCTTTAGGTTGATTGGCCGGTCCCAAATTGACCGTAGGAGTGAATGTGTGTGTGAGTGGTTGTTTGTCTCTGTGTGGCTCCGCGGTACACTGGCGTCGTTCCCAGAGTGTCCCCCGCCTCACGCCCTGAGACTGCCGGGATAGACACCGGCTCCCCCACGACCTGCGTAAGCGGATTAAGCGGGTTCAAATAATGACTGACTGACTATACTATACTGATATATTACAGGTTATATATACTGTACTGATATATTACTTTATACTGTACTGATATATTAGTTTATACTGTACTGATATATTAGTTTATATATACTGTACTGATATTAGTTTATATATACTGTACTGATATATTAGGTTATACTGTACTGATATTAGTTTATATATACTGTACTGATATATTAGGTTATATATACTGTACTGATATATTAGGTTATATATACTGTACTGATATATTAGGTTATACTGTACTGATATATTAGTTTATATATACTGTACTGATATATTAGGTTATATATACTGTACTGATATATTAGTTTATACTGTACTGATATATTAGTTTATATATACTGTACTGATATATTAGTTTATATATACTGTACTGAGGGGCGGCACGGTGGCGCAGTGGGTAGCGCTGTCGCCTCACAACACGGCGGACCCGGGTTCGAGTCCCGCTCTGTGCGGAGTTGGCATGCTCTCCCCGTGTCTGCGTGGGTTCTCTCCGGGTTCTCCGGCTTCCTCCCACCTCCAAAAGCATGTGCTTTAGGTTGATTGGCCGGTCCCAAATTGACCGTAGGAGTGAATGTGTGTGTGTGAGTGGTTGTTTGTCTCTGTGTGGCTCCGCGGTACACTGGCGTCGTGCCCAGAGTGTCCCCCGCCTCACGCCCTGAGACTGCCGGGATAGGTACCGGCGACCCGCGTCAGCGGATTAAGCGGGTTCAAATAATGACTGACTGACTATACTATACTGATATATTACAGGTTATATATACTGTACTGATATATTACTTTATACTGTACTGATATATTAGTTTATATATACTGTACTGATATATTAGTTTATATATACTGTACTGATATATTACAGGTTATATATACTGTACTGATATATTAGTTTATATATACTGTACTGATATATTAGTTTATATATACTGTACTGATATATTACAGGTTATATATACTGTACTGATATTAGTTTATATGTCTTTTTCTTTTCCTTTGGGCTTTTCCCTTCAGGGGTCACCACAGCGAATCAGTGTCCTCCATCTAACCCTGTCTTCTGCATCCTCTTCTCTCACACCAACTACCTTCATGTCCTCTTTCACTACATCCATAAACCTCCTCTTTGGTCTTCCTCTAGGCCTCCTGCCTGGCAGTTCAAAACTCAGCATCCTTCTACCAATATATTCACTATCTCTCCTCTGGACATGTCCAAACCATCTCAGTCTGGCCTCTCTGACTTTATCTCCAAAACCTCTAACATGTGCTGTCCCTCTGATGTACTCATTCCTGATCCTATCCTTCCTGGTCACTCCCAGAGAGAACCTCAGCATCTTCATCTCTGCTACCTCCAGCTCTGTCTCCTGTCTTTTCCTCAGTGACACTGTCTCTAGACCAAACAACATCGCTGGTCTCACCACAGTTTTGTACACCTTATTATTATATTAGTTTATATATACTGTACTGATATATTACAGTTATATACTGTACTGATATATTACAGTTTATATATACTGTACTGATATTAGTTTATATATACTGTACTGATATATTACAGTTTATATATACTGTACTGATATATTAGTTTATACTGTACTGATATATTACAGTTTATATATACTGTACTGATATTAGTTTATATATACTGTACTGATATATTACAGTTTATATATACTGTACTGATATATTAGTTTATACTGTACTGATATATTAGTTTATATATACTGTACTGATATTAGTTTATACTGTACTGATATATTACAGTTTATATATACTGTACTGATATATTAGTTTATATATACTGTACTGATATTAGTTTATATATACTGTACTGATATATTACAGTTTATATATACTGTACTGATATATTAGTTTATATATACTGTACTGATATTAGTTTATATATACTGTACTGATATATTAGTTTATACTGTACTGACATATTACAGTTTATACTGTACTGATATATTAGTTTATATATACTGTACTGATATATTACAGTTTATATATACTGTACTGATATATTAGTTTATACTGTACTGACATATTACGGTTTATATATACTGTACTGATATATTAGTTTATACTGTACTGACATATTAGTTTATATATACTGTACTGATATATTAGTTTATACTGTACTGATATATTAGTTTATACTGTACTGACATATTACAGTTTATATATACTGTACTGATATATTAGTTTATACTGTACTGACATATTACAGTTTATATATACTGTACTGATATATTAGTTTATACTGTACTGACATATTACAGTTTATATATACTGTACTGATATATATACAGAGGGTTTCTCACACACTCCTGGATGAATGAACTTGGAGCCGTTGGTCTCAGGCTGGACAACAAACAACTTTACAGAAACGGCCCAAGCTGGCGGGGGCCAGTGGGCCACTGGCGGGGGCCAGTGGGCCACTGGACAGACGTGTGACTTACTGGTGAGGACTCCACCGAGAACTGGTCCCAGGATGCCCATGAGGGCGATGGCGAGGGGGGTGAAGCGGGCCTTCCTGTGCTGGTAGAGGGTGGCGAGGGCCAGGAGTGCCGCCGGCAGGTGGAAGACCAGCGAGGAGACCACTGCCCAAAGGAACACCCCGTACCACATCTCTGAGGGGGGGACACAAACCAGCTGGTCAGCCTGACTAGAACCAGTAGAGACACCAGAACCAGACCTGAACCACCAGAGTCTACAGGACCCAACACCCACAGCATGACGTCACAACCCCCCAAACTGTGTCACCATGTGGACGCAGGACGGATGGATGTTGACCATCTATCCATCCATCCATCCGTCAGTCCATCCATCCATCCGTCAGTCCATCCATCAGTCCATCCATCCATCCATCCATCCATCCATCCATCCGTCAGTCCATCCATCCATCCGTCAGTCCATCCATCCATCCATCAGTCCATCCATCCATCCATCCATCCATCCATCCGTCAGTCCATCCATCCATCCGTCAGTCCATCCATCATCCATCAGTCCATCCATCCATCCATCCATCCATCAGTCCATCCATCATCGGTCAGTCCATCCATCCATCCATCCATCCATCAGTCCATCCATCATCCATCAGTCCATCCATCCATCCATCCGTCAGTCCATCCATCCATCCATCCATCCGTCAGTCCATCCATCCATCCATCCGTCAGTCCATCCATCCATCCGTCAGTCCATCCATCCGTCAGTCCATCCATCCGTCAGTCCATCCATCCATCCATCCGTCAGTCCATCCATCCATCCATCCGTCAGTCCATCCATCCATCCATCCATCCGTCAGTCCATCCATCCGTCAGTCCATCCATCCATCCATCCGTCAGTCCATCCATCCGTCAGTCCATCCATCCATCCGTCAGTCCATCCATCCATCCATCTGTCCATCCATCCATCCATCAGTCCATCCATCCATCCATCCATCCGTCAGTCCATCCATCATCCATCAGTCCATCCATCCATCCTCCATCCATCCATCCATCCATCCATCCGTCAGTCCATCCATCCATCCATCCATCCTTCATTCCATCCATCCATCCATCCGTCAATCCATCCATCCATCCATCCATCCATCCGTCAGTCCATCCATCCATCCATCCATCCGTCAGTCCATCCATCCATCCATCCATCCGTCAGTCCATCCATCCATCCATCCATCCATCCGTCAGTCCATCCATCCATCCATCCATCCATCAGTCCATCCATCCATCCGTCAGTCCATCCATCCATCCGTCAGTCCATCCATCCATCCATCTGTCCATCCATCCATCCATCCATCCATCAGTCCATCCATCCATCCGTCAGTCCATCCATCCATCCATCTATCCATCCATCCGTCAGTCCATCCATCCATCCATCCATCCATCCATCCGTCAGTCCATCCATCATCCATCAGTCCATCCATCCATCCATCCATCCATCAGTCCATCCATCATCCGTCAGTCCATCCATCCATCCATCCATCCATCAGTCCATCCATCATCCATCAGTCCATCCATCCATCCGTCAGTCCATCCATCCATCCATCCGTCAGTCCATCCATCCATCCATCCGTCAGTCCATCCATCCATCCATCCTTCAGTCCATCCATCCGTCAGTCCATCCATCCGTCAGTCCATCCATCCATCCATCCATCAGTCCATCCATCCATCCATCCGTCAGTCCATCCATCCATCCATCCATCCGTCAGTCCATCCATCCGTCAGTCCATCCATCCATCCATCCATCCATCCATCCGTCAGTCCATCCATCCGTCAGTCCATCCATCCATCCGTCAGTCCATCCATCCATCCATCCATCCATCCATCCATCAGTCCATCCATCCATCCGTCTGTCCATCCATCCATCCATCCATCCATCCATCCATCTATCCATCCATCCGTCTGTCCATCCATCCATCCATCCATCAGTCCATCCATCCATCCATCCATCCGTCTGTCCATCCATCCATCCATCCATCCATCCATCCATCAGTCCATCCATCCATCCATCCATCCATCCGTCAGTCCATCCATCCATCCGTCAGTCCATCCATCCATCCGTCAGTCCATCCATCATCCATCAGTCCATCCATCCATCATCCATCCATCCATCCGTCAGTCCATCCATCATCCATCAGTCCATCCATCCATCCATCCATCCATCCATCCATCCGTCAGTCCATCCATCCATCCATCCATCCGTCAGTCCATCCATCCATCCATCCATCCGTCAGTCCATCCATCCATCCATCCGTCAGTCCATCCATCCATCCATCCATCCATCCATCCGTCAGTCCATCCATCCATCCATCCATCCGTCAGTCCATCCATCCATCCATCCATCCGTCAGTCCATCCATCCATCCATCCGTCAGTCCATCCATCCATCCATCCATCCATCCATCCATCCATCCATCAGTCCATCCATCCATCCGTCAGTCCATCCATCCATCCGTCAGTCCATCCATCCATCCATCAGTCCATCCATCCATCCGTCAGTCCATCCATCCATCCATCTATCCATCCATCCGTCAGTCCATCCATCCATCCATCCATCCGTCTGTCCATCCATCCATCCATCCATCCACCAGTGACGTTCACTTCCGTCTCAGCCGAGACGCTTCAGGCCGTGAACCCGTGACCTCCACTAGTAACTAGTGCTAACACCAGTGTTCACCAGTGTTCACCAGTGTTCACCAGTGTTCCCCGGCCCTCTGGAGGACGGGTTCCCTCTGGTGTACCCTGTGACCCCCCCCAGTTACCCGTCTGGCCCCCAGCGGGTCGCTCCCCGGCCAGCGGCGGCCCGCGGCCCACCTGAGAAGTCGCTGAGGGAGGTGTCGTTCCCCCGGTGGGTCCCGTTCCTCCTCGGAACCAGATTCAGGCCCAGGATCTGCTGGACGAACCCGATCTCACTGTACCGATCCTCCATGTCTCAGCTAGGACGCTAGCACCAGCAGCTAGCACCAGCAGCTAGCATCGGCAGCTAGCATCAGGCTAATGTCACAACTCCTCCTCCTCCTCTTCTTCTGTTGGTTTGTCAGGCTGCTGTCTCTGGAGGCTCACTACTGCCCTCCTGTGGCTCACTACTGCCCTCCTGTGGCTCACTACTGCCCTCCTGTGGCTCACTACTGCCCTCCTGTGGCTCACTACTGCCCTCCTGTGGCTGCTCAGCTGCCTGTCCTCTCACCTGAAGGCAGTGACCTCAGAAAGGATCGGTTTGTTTAGAAACTATTTGTTTATAATTGACAGTTTTTGTTTACAAATGATTTGTTTGTTTATAAACAGTGGTGGGGGGGTCAGGGTCTCTGCTGGCCTCACAGGACCAAGGACCATAAATCATGATAATATTTATGATTAAAGTTAATTATATTTTAATACATTTTATATATATATATATATATATATATATATATATATGACCACTCTGTTCTGCCGGTTGGCATAAAATGGTTCAGGAGTCGAGGTGGATGGAAGCAATGTTTTTATTCCTGGGAATAATAACAGACACAAACAGAATGTAGCCGCAAGAGGGCACAAGCCAGTGTCTTATTGTGCCGGTCCCAAGCCCGGATAAATACAGAGGGTTGCGTCAGGAAGGGCATCCGGCGTAAAACTTTTGCCAAATCAAAGATGCGAATCAAACCTATGGCTTCCATACCGGATCGGTCGAGGCCCGGGTTAACAATGACCGCCATCGGCGCTGTTGACCTACAGGGCGCCGGTGGAAATTGGATTACTGTTGGTCGAAGAAGGAGAGGAGGAAAGTGCGTTCGCACGAAGAAAGAGAAGAGGAGCGCCAAGAGTATAGGACTGAGAGTAGGGACGTTGAATGTTGGAACTATGACAGGAAAAGGTAGAGAGTTGGTTGACATGATGCAGAGGAGGAAGGTAGACATACTGTGTGTCCAGGAGACCAGGTGGAAAGGTAGCAAGGCTAGAAGTTTAGGAGCAGGGTTCAAGTTGTTCTATCATGGTGTAGATGGGAAGAGAAATGGAGTAGGAGTTATCTTGAAGGAGGAGTTTGTTAGGAATGTCCTGGAGGTAAAAAGAGTGTCAGATAGAGTGATGAGTCTGAAGCTAGAAATAGAAGGTGTGATGTTCAATGTTGTTAGTGGGTATGCTCCACAGGTAGGATGTGAGCTGGAGGAGAAGGAGAAATTCTGGTTGGACTTTGATGAAGTGATGCAGAGCATACCTAGAAGTGAGAGAGTTGTCATTGGTGCAGACTTCAATGGACATGTTGGTGCAGGAAACAGGTGATGAGGAAGTGATGGGCAGGTTTGGTATCCAGGAGAAGAACGCAGAAGGACAGATGGTAGTTGACTTTGCAAAAAGGATGGAAATGGCTGTAGTGAATACTTTCTTCCAGAAGAGGCAGGAACATAGGGTGACCTATAAGAGTGGTGGTAGGAGCACACAGGTAGACTACATCTTTTGTAGACGATGTAACCTGAAGGAGATCAGTGACTGTAAAGTAGTGGTAGGCGAGAGTGTAGCCAAACAGCATAGGATGGTGGTGTGTAGGATGACTCTGGTGGTGAGGAAGATGAAGAGGGCAAAGGCAGAGCAGAGGACGAAATGGTGGAAGCTGAAAAAGGAAGAGTGTTGCATGACCTTTAGGAAGGAGTTAAGACAGGCTCTGGGTGGTCAGGAGGTGCTTCCAGATGACTGGACAACTACAGCTAATGTGATCAGGGAGACAGGTAGGAGAGTATTTGGTGTGTCATCTGGAAGGAAAGTAGATAAGGAGACTTGGTGGTGGAATGAGGAGGTACAGGAGTGTATACAAAGAAAGAGGTTAGCTAAGAAGAAGTGGGACACTGAGAGGACTGAGGAGAGTAGACAGGAGTACAGGGAGATACAGCGTAAGGTGAAGGTAGAGGTAGCAAAGGCCAAACAAGAAGCTCATGATGACTTGTATGCTAGGTTGGACAGTAAGGAGGGAGAGACTGATCTATACAGGCTGGCAAGACAGAGAGACAGAGATGGGAAGGACGTGCAGCAGGTTAGGGTGATTAAGGATAGGGATGGAAGTCTATTGACAGGTGTCAGTAGTGTGAAGGGAAGATGGAAAGAGTACTTTGAAGAGTTGATGAATGTGGAAAATGAGAGAGAACAAAGACTAGAAGAGGTGACTGTTGTGGACCAGGATGTAGCAAAGATTAGTCAGGATGAAGTGAGGAGAGCACTGAAGAGGATGAAGAGTGGAAAGGCAGTCGGTCCTGATGATATACCTGTAGAGGTTTGGAAGTGTCTAGGAGATGTGGCAGTAGAGTTTCTGACTGGGTTGTTCAACAGGATCTTAGATAGTGAGAAGATGCCTGAGGAGTGGAGGAGAAGTGTGCTGGTGCCCATTTTTAAGAACAAGGGAGATGTGCAGAGTTGTGGCAACTACAGAGGAATAAAGCTGATGAGCCATACAATGAAGTTATGGGAAAGAGTAGTGGAAGCTAGACTAAGGGCAGAAGTGAACATTTGTGAGCAGCAGTATGGTTTCATGCCAAAAAAGAGTACTACAGATGCAGTATTTGCTTTGAGGATGTTGATAGAGAAGTACAGAGAAGGCCAGACGGATCTGCATTGTGTTTTTGTAGATCTGGAGAAAGCTTATGACAGGGTGCCCAGAGAGGAACTGTGGTATTGTATGAGGAAGTCTGGAGTGGCAGAGAAGTATGTTAGAGCGGTGCAGGACATGTATGAGGACTGTAAGACAGTGGTGAGGTGTGCTGTAGGTGTGACAGAGGAGTTCAAGGTGGAGGTGGGACTGCATCAGGGATCAGCTCTGAGCCCCTTCTTGTTTGCTATGGTGATGGACAGGCTGACAGACGAGGTTAGACAGGAATCTCCATGGACTATGATGTTTGCAGATGACATTGTGATCTGCAGTGAGAGTAGGGAAGAGGCGGAGGAGAAGCTAGAGAAGTGGAGGTTTGTCCTGGAAAGGAGAGGGATGAAGGTTAGCCGCAGTAAGACAGAGTACATGTGTGTGAATGAGAGGGACCAAAGTGGAAGAGTGAGGTTACAGGGAGAAGAGATCAAGAAGGTGGAGGATTTGAAGTACTTAGGGTCAACAGTCCAGAGCAATGGAGAGTGTGGAAAAGAGGTGAAGAAACGTGTCCAGGCAGGATGGAATGGGTGGAGAAAAGTGTCGGGTGTGATGTGTGATAGAAGAGTTTCAGCTAAAATGAAAGGAAAGGTGTTCAAAACTGTGGTGAGACCAGCGATGTTGTTTGGTCTAGAGACAGTGTCACTGAGGAAAAGACAGGAGGCAGAGCTGGAGGTAGCAGAGATGAAGATGCTGAGGTTCTCTCTGGGAGTGACCAGGAAGGATAGGATCAGGAATGAGTACATCAGAGGGACAGCACATGTTAGAGGTTTTGGAGATAAAGTCAGAGAGGCCAGACTGAGATGGTTTGGACATGTCCAGAGGAGAGATAGTGAATATATTGGTAGAAGGATGCTGAGTTTTGAACTGCCAGGCAGGAGGCCTAGAGGAAGACCAAAGAGGAGGTTTATGGATGTAGTGAAAGAGGACATGAAGGTAGTTGGTGTGAGAGAAGAGGATGCAAAGGACAGGGTTAGATGGAGGCAATTGATTCGCTGTGGCGACCCCTGAAGGGAAAAGCCCAAAGGAAAAGAAGAAGAATAACAGACACAAACAGGTTCAAATTGGACGATGCAAACTCCGAGACACTGAAGACAGAAAAATCCACATTAGGAATCCGACAAACGGCAACGTTTTGGCGGGATTACTTTTCGACACAGAACCGCCGTTACCGGGCCGATACACCCGACCGATCTACTACACACGTATTACAGCATTACAGAATCACACAATATAGACACGTCACAACCAACGAAAAATGTTTAAATAATGCTTTATGACATTATGGCAACGGAGCCTGCATCGGACCAACTTACCCACGGCATGTCAACATCTTTCTGCCTCGGGTTACCCACAGTGCACCTGACAGGTTTCAAAATAAAAGACAGACGAATGTTCCCAAATTAATCATGAATTTAACTATATTATAAAAACATCTACCCACACCGTAACATACATCCCCCTTAAATTCTGCTTAATTTGGGTGTCATCACAGAGAGAAACCAAATAACAACCAAGGGGAGGATACAAAGAAATCTCCCCGAAATGTGAAGCCGGAGCATTGATGTACAACACGGTCAATTAGAAATTCTTCCATCGGAAGTGTGTAAGAATGGGGAGGTACCACGTCCCATACTCATCACAGACCAAAGAGAGATGCCGTTTACACCTCCAAACATCTACATAACATTGCTCCTATGAAACTTACCAAAAAAAACAAAAACATATGGGTCACAGAGACCCTCACAGGAAAACACCCAGAAAATCAATACAAAAATTTCACTATATAGTAAAATGTTATCACATGTCCCTAACACTGAGACTGGCTAAACACACAAACGCATGGCTGGAACAGTAACACAAAAATGATCTTCAACTCTTTGCCCTGACATCTCACAAACCAGCCGGTTTGGAGGTCTGATTTCCCTCTCAACTCGAGTAAAAACTGGACCTGTGTGCATGTGTAGAGGCTGTGTACAAACTACTTCTTCAAGCTCAGGATTATCAATGGGAGGGAGGTTACCAGCGGGTGTCGTTTCAGGCAAAGGTGGGTGTTCAGGGGTCTGTGCACCTAAATCAGGTAAGAGGCCTGTGCCGTCCGTGTCTGGGATGGGGCTGATAGTCACGTCCCTGATGTGAAGGTGAACAGAACATTCGGGGATGTCAGTCCTGATATCACTTGACCAAGAGCTGCTCCATCTGTCACCTGACATGTCATCCACTGGGGCATTCACATAATCACAGTCCACAGCATCAGGACTTTGCATGAGCCAGTCCATGGTCCGAACATTGGATTCCTCCACGTCGACATGTAGTACTGAGTCCAAAGCACTGCTATTTGTCGCATCACTGAGGCCTATTCCCACAGGAGAGGTTGGGGCCATGTCTTTGTCCAAGGGAAGGAAATCAACTGGAAGGAGGAGGTTTCGGTGCACAACCTTCTCTCTGCCACTGAGACTGTCTTTAATTCTGTACACGTTAATTTTTGATCTCACTGAAACAACAACATATGCGGTTGAGTCCCATTTGTCAGCGACCTTCCTTTTGCCCTTCTCACCCCGATTAGCCAGCAGGACACGATCTCCCAGAGCAAGAGGGGAACCCTTGACCCTACGGTTGTATAGTTTTGGGTGTCGGGCCTGTTCTCCACAGCTCTGCTTCTGAGCGATTTGTGCGGCTTCACGCAAGTCGTGCTTCAGGTGGGCAACAAAATCGTGGAGGTTGACAACTGAGTCGTTCTTCAGTGCGTGCTGAAACACAATGTCAATGGGCAGACGTGGAACTCGCCCAAACATTAAGTAAAGTGGGGCAAAACCAGTAGTCTCATGCACTGTGCAGTTATAGCTGAATGTCAACGTCCTAAGCATCTGGGGCCACCTGGACTTTGCTTTAGGGGGAAGTGCTCTGATCATGTTCCCTAGGGTTCTGTTGAAGCATTCTGCGATCCCATTACCCATGGGATGATATGGAGTGGTATGAGACTTGTGCACTCCAGCCATTTCAAGAAGATCCTTTATAAGCCTGCTTTCAAAATTGGCTCCTTGGTCTGAATGAATTCTTCTGGGGAAGCCAAAAATGCAGAAGAAGTCATCCCACAACCGACGGGCAACTTGTTTAGAAGACTGATTCCGACAGGGGAAGGCGAAAGCCATCTTGGAAAAATGGTCTGTCACAACCAGGACATTCACTGTTTTGTTTTCACCTAACTCAGCAGACCAAAAATCGATGCACACCAGTTCCATTGGCGAGATGTTTGAATATTTTCAAGGGGCGCATGGCCTTCTGGTTCTGGTGTTTTCCCCACAATGCACCTCTCGCAGTGCTTCACATAGGTTATGATGTCTTTCTCCATCCCGGTCCAGAAAAATCTGTCCCTGGCGAAGGAGAGCGTTCTCATTTGGCCCTGGTGGCCAGCTGCATCATGGACACCTTGGAGAACTTGCCGTTTAAGACTGTCAGGTATGATGAACTGGAAGAGCTTCTTACCAAGCTGACGGTCTCTCCTCACCCTGTATAGTACGCCATCACGTACTCTCAGCTTCTCCCAATGTCTAAGAAGCCTAGCAACACCGGCCTGCTCAGACATTCTCTCATGTCTGGTTGGCTTTCTACATCGCTGTATATAGTGTAGGACCCTGCTCACTGTCATATCCTGCTCCTGCAGACTCATGAGGTGGCTCTGAGGGATAACAACGGCGGGATCCTCCTCAGGTAGATGGAGCGATGACGGGCTAGTAATTGGTAGTCTGGACACACCACCATTATGATGAGGAGCCAGAACAGCAGAAACTTCTTTGTGACTGAAAGAATCACCAACAGGCTGGCAGTCTTCCTCATTCCAGTTATCACCAGAACCAGGTGTGTCATCGGTCAGTTCCCGAACAACTTGGCAGTTGTTAGAGAGCCGGAAAGCATCCTGCACAGTCCCTCTAACAACACCATTGACCTCATCCAGCAGTTTGATGTAAGGTTCCGTGACAAGACGGTGACTGACACATGACTCCACAAACGGCTCACGACTCAAAACATCAGCAACGGTATTCTTCGACCCTGGGACATACTTCAGGTCGAAGTCGTATGCAGCAAGTTCAGAGACCCATCGTTGTTCACAGGCATCAAGGCTTGGCTTTGTCAGGATGTAGGTCAGGGGGTTGTTATCAGACCATGCAGTGAAGTGTTCTTTCAGCCAATGGCCAAATTTATCACAAATGGCCCATTTCAATGCCAAGAACTCCAACCTATGAGCTGGATAATTCATCTGGGAGGAAGACAGCATTTTGTTAGCAAAGGCAACTGGCCTCGCGATTGTCTCACCTGGTGGCATCTGGGAGAGTACAGTTCCGATCCCATCAAATGAAGCATCAACAGCAAGGATGAACGGCTCGTTGAAGTCAGGATGTGCCAAAGTGACGCTGTGGGTAAGGTCATGCTTCAAAGTTTTGAATGCCTCAGTACATGCAGGGCTCCAGTCGCTTGGTGACAGCTTTAAAGGGACAGAGGACTTTTTCTTGGGCTGTCGACCCTTCTTGACTCTCCTCACAATTTTCTGTCCCGAGAGCAGCTTGAATAGCGGTCTGGCTTTAGCAGAGCAATCCTCAATGAAATGCTGATAATACAGGACCATGACCAAGAAAGACCGCAGTTTCTTCTGAGAGGGCGTAACACCATCACTTTCCATCAGATCAACAACTTGGACAGCATTGATTGCTTCAACTTTCTCAGGGTCAGTTCTCACCCCTGTCTCACAGATAATGTGCCCAAGAAACTTGACTGTTCTCCGCAGAAAGTTACATTTCTTGGGTGCCAGCTTAAGGTTGTGGTTCTTGAGTCGAGAAAACACCATCTCCAAGCGCTCCAAGGCCAGCTGTTCATTAGGAGCAAAAACCATTAGGTCATCAAGATAGCAGAGAAGACTGGTGAAATTCTCATCCCCCAAAATTGCCATTATCATGCGCATAAATGTTGCAGGACTATTTGACAGTCCTTGGGGGAGTCTATTGTACTCATGGAGACCAAATGGTGACAAGAAAGCTGTGTATTTCTTGTGTTCTTCGCACAAAGGAACATTGTAGAAGCCAGACGTCAAGTCCATTGTGGAGAAAAAGACGTTCCCTCCAAGTGCTGCAAGAGCATCAGACTGGTGGGGAAGTGGGTGTGCATCTTTTACTGTCTTTGCATTGAGCCACCGAAAGTCAGTGCAAATGCGCAGGTCACCATTCTTCTTCCACACCAGAACCAGAGGTGATGCATACTCACTGTGCGACTTCCGGATGATGCCTCTCTCTTCCATCTCGCCGAGGGCAGTTCTCAGCTTCTCATAGTGGTTAGGTGGTATCCTGCGATAGGGAAGGCGGAACGGCTTTTCATCAACAAGGTGTATTCTATGGACAAAATCTGTGGCTTCACCGCAGTCTAACTTGTGTCGTGAGAATATCGATTCATACGTCTCAATAAGTCTTAGAAGTTTGTCTCTCCAATTGTCTGACACCTCACAGGAATCCAGGTCCAGGTCTTGCAACCCTAACTTCTCCTTAGCACTTCTCATCTCTTCACTGGACCTTTGTGGCATAAGATCATGTGTGACATGTTGCGTGTTAACCTGAATACTTCTAGGAGGGGACAGGTCCTCGACTGCAAGGCAGGGAAAAACATCTGTAACTCTGGTGTTTCTCTTTAACATCAGTGGCTCATTGGTTGGATTTATCAGTTTCAGAGGCACCCATCTGTTACCCCATAATGGTGTGACAACCCTCCCAACCATGATAGTCCTGGGCTTTATTCTCGACTGACTTGGTTCAACAATCACTGTGCTGTCTACTGATATGACAGCTGAGTCTGGCAACTTGCCCCATACTAGGTGTTCACATTGCGGCTGCAGCGTAACACAGTGATTCAGCCTCACTGTACCAACTCGGTCAGGCATCAAGCTGCCCCTCCACCTCTCTGAGTTAGACAGAAGAGATAAGAGCCTTAGGCAACCATTGTCTGCAGCATCACTCATGTCAGACATGAGCCTCCAGTAGCTATCTGTCCCCTTCATCAACTGTAAAATCCTCTTAATAGCATTACTACCAAGGATCACCTCATCAGTCTGTCCCGGAATCACCAGCATCGGAATGAGCAGCTTGCAGCCATATACAATCACCTCTGTTTCACACACCTTTTTAGGTGAGACAAAATGTCCACCAGCACCAACAACAACAATATTATCAGCAGGACACTGTTTAGTGTCAGGGTAGAGTTGCAGGAGACGAGCCTCAGCAGCTTCACACAGGGAACATGACATAGAGCCACTGTCAATCATGGCCTTTAGCTGTAGCCCACCTGCCACTAAAATGTCAGTATAAAACAAACTATCAGCCTGCTGAACTTTGTGTGACCCCTGGAACACTACTGTTTTGCCAGAAGGCGCAGCAGCAGAAAATGAACTGTACACAGACTCCAGATCGACAACATCACAGCTGGGAGATTCACTACCATGATCCACACTATCCTCCCCCAAGTGCAGATCCACTAGTTTTCCTGCTGCTGGTGTGACTGGGCCCGACCAACGCCGGGGCAGGCACGGCTGGAGTGACCCGGTGAATGGCACCGGAAGCACAGTCTGTTCTCACGGCAGTGAGCGAAGACAGAGTGAGTGGCATCACCACAGATAGTAAAAGGTAAGTCATGTAAGCCATCAATCCCACGTGGCTGAGGTATGGGCTGCCTGCTTGATCTGGGCCTAGTAGCAGTAGCTGCAGACTTCTGCAGCAGAACTTTCTCCAGCATGCCAATAACACGGTCAAGGGGCGTCAGACTCCGCACCCTTTGCCCGAAGTGAGTCTAAATCTTCCTGAGATGGCATTGGAGCTTGACAAACATCAATCTTGTTGACTGACACCTCTTTGGCTACTTCAGGAGCCGTAGCTTTCAAGCTCAACTCAGAATGATACTCACTCAGTGTATCTTGGACTTCACGTGCTGACCATTTGCCAACTGGTTTAGACCTGAATTTCATCGTGAACTCTTTGGAAGGACAGTTTCTGATGAACATACGAGTCACTTCAGTGTTCGGGCAGTCTAACGTCTTGCCCTGCTCCTTCAGACGCTCAGCAGCGAGGTCCACAGCACAGTTTAGCCTGAGCCAGTAGTCAAATGCACCCTCATTCTTCTCTGGCAGAGTTGTATAGAAGTCTGCTAGAGGAAGAGGTGAGCCTGGGACACTATCAAAATGCTTTCGCAAGAGACTGTAAATAGCGTCAGGGTTATGGACGACATCGATGTCACTGTTTCTGGAACCAAACTTGACCACATCCATAGCCTTTCCCCTTAGGTGAATGAAGATCTCCTCAGCCTGTTCTGCCGTCTTCAGATTACCTCTTTTGATGTAGTTTCTCATGAGGTCTTCCCACTCACACACAGAGACTGCATCAGAGCCATCCCCTCTGAAGCTAGGGGGATCTTTCACCTTCCTGTGAGACACTAACTGAACCTGGGAAAGGTCCAGCGTATTTGAGCTAGAGGCATTACAGTCGGTCTGCGCAGCGGTAACATTGGATGGAGAGGCACCGACAGTTGGGCTGAGGTGAGTAAGAATACCTTGTGCTATCTGGTGACCCACTTGCTGAATTATGTCCCCCATCTGGCTCACCAAATCACCAGCAGGTGTAGTGGGGCCTGTGGTGAGAGTGCTAAAGCCCTGAGACCTATGTATGACATCTGGGTTCTCTGAATGAACTCCCCTCCCACCAGATAAAGTGGAATCCCGACCATACACTGCATCAACAGCACTTTGCTGCACAGGACTGTCAAACCGCAGCGTCGCAGGTACATTTAAAACACCTCTCCCTCTACCCACAGATGCACTAAATGGGGTGCTGAAGCCTCTCTGAGAATAACTCATCTTAAAAGTCAGGTGAAAATATGCAATGAATGAAAATAAAATTAATCCACTCAAAAGTCAAAGACATCAACAGCAATTGACAGTGCTGACAAAACTAACAACTACACATGAACAAAGGAGAAATAATAAAACAAGTCCATGCGTCTACTTAATCTCAGCCGTAATCCGAGGTCCACCCAACTTCATGTATCAGAACAATTCCCGAGTCGTGAAGATGAAGCACTGGCTCCACCGAAGAATCAACGAGTCACGGCACCAATGTGACCACTCTGTTCTGCTGGTTGGCATAAAATGGTTCAGGAGTCGAGGTGGGTGGAAGCAATGTTTTTTTTTATTCCTGGGAATAATAACAGATATAAACAGGTTCAAATTGGATGATGCAAACTCCGACACACTGAGGACAGAAAAATCCACATTAGGAATCCGACAAACGGCAACGTTTTGGCGGGATTACTTTTCGACACAGAACCGCCATTACCGAGCCGATACACCTGACCGATCTACTACACGCGTATTACAGCATTACAGAATCACATAATATAGACACGTCACAACCAACGGAAAATGTTTAAATAATGCTTTATGACATTATGGCAACGGAGCCTGCATTGGACCAACTTACCCACGGCATGTCAACATCTTTCTGCCGCGGGTTACCCACAGTGCACCTGACAGGTTTCAAAATAAAAGACAGACGAACGTCCCCAAATTAATCATGAATTTAACTATATTATAAAAACATCTACCCACACCCTTACATATATATATATGTATATGTATATATATATTACTGGATAGGCTCCCTGTGACAGCGGATGAAGCGGGTGTGAAAGTGACTGAATGAATGAACGGATGTGACAATGGTGAACAGCAGTGCGTGGATAGGAGGAGGGACTGGAGAGTCAGAGGAGAGAGCTGGACTGGAGTCCACATGGAATCAGGTAGGAGAATGGACAGAACTCGGCTCTGGCTGCTGGCCCTTCTGGGGTGTTTTACTGATCTCGCTGGTGGCTCCTCGTTGTAAGTAGACATGTCTACTGTTCACACTCGAGCCTGGAATGTCTGTTCAGAGTGAAGGTCAGGGAAAAGATTCATGTACAAAGATTAACCGTCAAATGGCTTTGACATAGCGATGAATACTTTCATATTTACTGAATAATCACAACGCCTGTTCTGGTTTTAAGTTCCCTTAAATGTGTATTGGGATGTTTTTCTTTGCTGGGACTGGAGGATGCTGGGATCACAGATGTGATTGTAGATTCAAGTGGTTGTCTCAATGAAAAATCCAGTTCAACTGCATGCCTTCATTTCCCAGACTATTTTTCACTATTTGCTCGAGCTGTGTTGAAAAAGCCATCTTGTGAAGGTGAACAACAACAACAACACGGTGTCATGGTGACTGTGTATAATGTAAAAACTGTTGAGATAAAAAGGTTAGTCCATGAAATAAAAAAATAAACGAAGGTCCTCTGGTCTTTTTAGACGATGCCAGTAAACACAAATCCCCAGCACTGGTGTGAATTTGCACAGGGACGGTTTCGTCAGACGCAGCAATCAGAGTCCACATTTATGATGAAATCAATATTGAATCTCTCCCAGAATAAGCAATATATCACTCATTAAGTTGAAGCTCATGTGGAAATCCTTCCCTGACAAGTAAACAGCCACCAGGACAAACCCACGTGATACAACATTCTGTCAGTATTCCATCTTCTGGGCGTCAGGACATCTTACAGTATGAAATGGACTGAGGACATTCCTAATTCTTGTTGTTTCTCACCGCTTCACAGGAAGGTGATGTCTTCCCCCAATGTACTGCGGGTAGGAACACCTCAAAACATCTTTGTGGAGTGTCAGGACTGCTCTGACCTGAATGACTTCAGCGTCAGGATCCATGTGCTGAACCATCCAGCCAAAACCAAAAATGTGTCATCCACGTCTGTGACGCTCACAAGAGCAAGAAGCTTCCAGGGCTTTGGACAAATCATGGTAATGTAGAAATACAAAAATGTATGTTTCTTTAGTTTCAAAACAAGATGGTGCCAATAAGATGGCAACCACTTACACACAGAGAGAGTAGTGATTATTGGTTTTTGTTTTCTTTTACATTTGTTTAGATTTTTTTCACAAAAACCAAGCAAGTATTTCACTGTATTCTGAACAGCTTTAATTGGGTAACATTTCCACTGGAAAACTTCAGAGTAGAAGGAAAATGGACAGTTGTAACACCAACTGATCACCTGTTAGTGGGATTGCCTGACCCCCAGGGAGTGGAACCAGGTACAGCAGACTGATGTCTGTCTGCACCATTTGCTAAGGAAGCTGGGATACGACACTACGTCCCTGCTGATGTGCTCTGGAGGACACAGTGGGGACTAAGAGCCCAGAACAAAAACCAAGTCGCTGCCGGAGCACGAAAAGGGAACACTGGTCTGATCAATTAGCTCTCGTTGAGCAAGTGTGATCGGTATCTAAAATTAAATCAAAGATACTTCATTGATCCCAGCAGTGGAGAGACCAGCAGTGGACAATAGACCAGCAGTGGACAATAGACCAGTAGTGGACAATAGACCAGCAGTGGACAATAGACCAGCAGTAGACCAGTAGTGGACAATAGACCAGCAGTGGACAATAGACCAGCAGTGGACAATAGACCAGTAGTGGACAGAGACCAGTAGTGGACAGAGACAAGCAGTGGACAATAGACCAGTAGTGGACAGAGACCAGTAGTGGACAGAGACCAGCAGTGGAGTGTGCGTGTCTTCCTGAATGTGTCCAAAATCAAGAAGATGGTGGCAGGCTTTTGAAGATCAGCACCACAATCACTCCCAGTCACCATCAAGGGTGTGGATCTGGAGATGGTCCACATCCCCAAGAACCTGGAAGCAGGGTGTGATTTGTCAAAAAAAAAACAAAAAACAGGGGTGTGTTTTTTTAATCATGAAAAAATAATCACGAGGCCCAATGAATGAATGAATGAATGAATAATCACCCCCAGAATGTGACAATGACTTTTCTGAAGGTGGGATTAGTAGACCAATCTGGGTCCTCAGCCAAATGGTCCAAGCAGACCCTCCCTCCCAGTTCTGCCTGGCGTCTTTCTCCTCCACCTGACTGTCAGCTGACAGCTCGGCTCCTCTCTTCACCTAAGTGTCCACAGTGTATGACCGTAGATCGGTTTACGTATGCTACAGGACAATCATCGACCTACGACCTACATGGGTCCAGGCCTGAAGACCAAGGGAAGAGACCCTGAGGGTAAACTCCAATGCATAAGCAGAGAGCTGGGGAGCTATGAGTGAGCCTACATGGCCCCCTGCCTTTCACCTGATGCCCCTCCAGTACCATCATGCAGTGCACTGATGGTAATGCACTGACCATATCCTTGTTTTGATCCGAGCCAACTGGACTCCATGGGTGAAAGGTCGGCCACCAGGTGCTTACTGGTGAGCCCCCGACCAGGCCTGGCTCCATGGAGGGGCGCCGATATCAATCCAGGCAGGGAACATTAACTTGATAGAGTATTTGCCGTCAAGACCTTTTACCCAGAACCTCTTTGCCATGAGAGACCCTACCAGGGGCAAATTGCAATTTCAAATTGCCCAAAGACAGCACAGCTCCTAGGATCATGAGGCTACTCAAACCACTCCACCATGATAAGGTAGTGGTTGACAGAGGGGCTACCTATCTGTATAAACTGCACAAAACATGTTGACAATAAGTCATTCAAAACTTGAATGTATCTCCATGTCTAACCTCTTTCATATTTTCATAAGAAATTAAAGAAGAACCAAACAGATGACTAATTCTGATGTTACATAACATGTAGACCTGCTGCTCACTGGTTTCAGATTCCTGCTGATGACTTCAGGACAAACCTCAACACTAAGCAGTATGTGTACCTGCAGGCTCAGTTCCCTGACCAGCTGCTGGAAAAAGTTGTGTTAGTGTCCATGATGTCTGCATACATTTTCATCCAGACTGACAAGACCCTCTACACCCCCAATCAGCAGGGTGAGTTCCACACCCATGAATCTGACAGAAGTTCGCTGCATTTAGTAAATGTGCCAATATATAAAAGGAACTAGGCTACCATGGGTGGCGCCGTGGCGCAGGGGGTAGTGCTGTCATCTCACAGGAAGAAGGTTCCAGGTTTGAGTCCTTTCGGTACACAGTTTGCATGTTCTCTTCTTGTCTGTGTGGGTTCTGTTCGGGTTCTCCGGCTTCTTCCCACCTCCAGTAACCTGCGCTTTAGGTGGATTGGTTGGTTCCAGATTGTTCGTAGGTGTGTGCGAGCATGAATGGTTGTTCAGCCAGCCACTGGGGGGCGCTGGCAATGTGCCTGCAGCATCATTCCGCCTCAACCCTGTAAGTCCACTGGGATAGGCTTCAGCAACCCCCGTGACCCATGAAAGAGGAATAAGCAGTTTAGAAAATGAATGAATGAATGAAAATAGGCTACCATGTAAGGTAGTACTTGCTCATCATTAGTAATATTCATTCACACAACTGCCTTGTCTACGTTGTTCAGTGCTGCGGAGAGAAATAAAACATTGGTTCATAGCAGTAATCAACTGAGCAGAAACAATCCATCCATCTATTTTCTTGTGTACAAGATAATTCTGGTCATCTCGTACACATTCACACCTACGGACAATTTAGAGTGGTCCGTTCACCTAAGTGGCATGTTTTGGGAGGTAGGAGGAAGCCAGAGTTCCAGAGAGAACCCATGAACATGCAAGAGGAATATTCAGACTCCAGAAAAGAATCAAACACAGAACCTTCTCGACGTGAGGTAACAGCGCTACCCACTGTACACTGTGCTGCCCGTGGTGACAATCTTTTCTAAAAATGTTCAGTAAAAAGGGGCAGCTTAGAGAGGGTCTGAAGTTACTCAAACTAGAGAAGTGTTCTTTAAAAGAAGGAATGCTTTGGTATACTGTAACTGTGGTCCAGGGTTGACAGACAGATTTTTGTGGTGTACTTGAAGCTGGGCAGGAATTCAGGTCTTTCTCAGTACTAAAATTCTGCTCAATCCTTGCAATCCTACCGTGTTTAATAAAACTAAACGTAACTAGCAGATGTCGGTATCAATGATGAATGTCTACCACATCACACACAGCCCAATCAACTCAAAAAGAACTTGTTTTTGGCCTGCAAACAGGATGCCATATACACCTTCCCCAAGATCTCAGATCCTCATAGTAGCCATTAAGTATGTACAAGATTTTTTTGCACCATAAGGCGCATTGGACTATAAGGTGCACCTTCAACAAACGGCACATCTAATTTTTTCCACATATAAAGGGGCACTGGACTATAAGGTGCACCTTCAATGAATGGCCTATTATAGGGCACACCTCATTATCAGGCGCATAGAATAGACACTACTGTAGTGGCTGTGGTTGTGTTATACATCCACTAGACTGAGCTGCGCGAAAGGGATTTCAATCAAGACTCTGCAGCCTTTTCTCAAATTTCAAGAGCCAAGTCACTGCTTGCCAAAGGTGCCTGGTATGCTACAATTGATTCACAAATGTGGTTGACACCTGAAACAGCAGTTAACTGTGGAGAAGCGCAGCTTACACTTGTGTATTCTGTCTGGGCTGCTGACCAGATAGGCGACAGCGTGGGGTTTGAGGTTACAGCTGAGAGCTGAGAACTCATCAATGAATGACCTATTCTTATTTTTTCCATAGATAAGGTGCACTGGATTATAAGGCACACTGTTGGTTTTTGAGAAAATTACAGGCTTTTAGGTGCGAATGTAGCCACAAGAAAACACGAGCCAGTGTCTTATTGTGCCGGTCTCAAGCCCGGATAAATAAAGAAGGTGCGTCAGGAAGGGCATCTGGCGTAAAACTTTTGCCAAATCAAAGATGTGAATCAAACCTATGACTTCCATACCGGATCGGTCGAGGCCCGGGTTAACAATGACCGCCATCGGCGCTGTTGACCTACAGGGTGCCGGTGGAAATTGGACTACTGTTGGTTGAAGAAGGAGAGGAGGAATGTGTGTTCGCACGAAGAGAGAAAAGAGGAATGCCAAGAGTATAGGACTAAGAGTAGGGACGTTGAATGTTGTAACTATGACAGGAAAAGGTAGAGAGTTGGTTGACATGATGCAGAGGAGGAAGGTAGACATACTGTGTGTCCAGGAGACCAGGTGGAAAGGTAGCAAGGCTAGAAGTTTAGGAGCAGGGTTCAAGTTGTTCTATCATGGTGTAGATGGGAAGAGAAATGGAGTAGGAGTTATCTTGAAGGAGGAGTTTGTTAGGAATGTCCTGGAGGTAAAAAGAGTGTCAGATAGAGTGATAAGTCTGAAGCTAGAAATAGAAGGTGTGATGTTCAATGTTGTTAGTGGGTATGCTCCACAGGTAGGATGTGAGCTGGAGGAGAAGGAGGAATTCTGGCTGGACTTTGATGAAGTGATGCAGAGCATACCTAGAAGTGAGAGAGTTGTCATTGGTGCAGACTTCAATGGACATGTTGGTGCAGGAAACAGAGGTGATGAGGAGGTGATGGGCAGGTTTGGTATCCAGGAGAGGAACGCAGAAGGACAGATGGTGGTTGACTTTGCAAAAAGGATGGAAATGGCTGTAGTGAATACTTTCTTCCAGAAGAGGCAGGGACATAGGGTGACCTATAAGAGTGGTGGTAGGAGCACACAGGTAGACTACATCTTGTTAGACGGTGTAACCTGAAGGAGATCAGTGACTGTACAGTAGTGGTAGATGAGAGTGTAGCCAAACAGCATAGGATGGTGGTGTGCAGGATGAACCCGGACCAGCTGTCTGCGTTGTGAGGCAACAGTGCTACCCACTGCACCACTGTGCCGCCCAGTTATTATTCAAATAACTGGAAATACAGTTTCTGTCACTGAATGTCTTGTGTAACCCTGGTTGGAGCATCTACTAGTTGGAATATTCATTTATTGTCCATTCAAAAAGAATTTCAGTTGGAAGGCAATTGAAGCTGAAATCATCTTATAGCAGCACCAATGGCATTCAACATGAAATTCAATGTGAAAATTTATCAGCTTAAGTTTCTGCGTCTTCCATAGTCTCAGAATTAGAGAATTGTTCATTTCACTTAATTTCAGGTCACCTCAAACCACGGACATAAAATACTAGATATTGTTGTGTGAGAGTCTCACCCCGCTTCAACTGATCTTCCTGTTTGCTGAGGTTCCCTGGGCTTTCTTGGGACATTGTGTAGATCAGTCTGTGATTAAGCAACAGAGGTGGAACACATCTGACATCACTTATTAAGCGTTAAACAATTAGGCCTGCAGCTGTGAAGTTTGATGAAGCTCATAACATTTTTGTCTCATTAAACCTGTAATTCACCCGAATGGAAGCTGGACTCACCTTCTTTCCGGTACCTAATCACACTGTGGCTTTGTTTCTTGTGTGTGTGTGTGTGTCTTCTTTTAATATATCTGCTTTGTAGTCTTCCTTTGGTGTGTCTTTTATGTGTGGCTATGATGGGCGGCAGTAGCTCAGTTGGTAGAGTGGGTCTTCCAATGATCACAGGATCGGTGGTTCGATTCCCGTTCCTGCCCAGCTACTCCGGAGTGTGAGCTGACAGTGGGAGGTGTCAGCTCATCTCCTGAGCACTGCCAAGGACCCGTTGAGCAAGGGACCGTCACCTTTATAAGCTGCTCATTGAGGCGCACCATGAAGGAGCTGCCAGCCACTCTAACTCCCTTTCAACTTCATGCTTACAGGCCTCTTGTGTGTGTGTTACGGGATCAGTATACATGAGGGGCAGTCAGGGACATAATTCAGAATATACCATTCACACACACACAAATGAAACAAAACACATTCACGTACACAACTGAAATCAACTGAAATGCTCTCACACACACTATCGAACATTTCAGAAACTCTACCGTCGCTTATGCTTGCTCTGGAGGGTTTTGTTGGATTACTTTGTCTGTTAAAGGGCCTCGAAATGTCTGAAGATGTGATTAAGCGCTATGAAAATGAAGGTTGATTGACTGATTGATTGAACTGCACCGGCCTGCTTCCGGCAGGGAAACACTTTTTTGTACAGTCCACACTCGCATCTGGAATTCTCTAGAGGAGTAGAAGCATTTTTTTGGAGTTGAGGAACCTTGAGGACATCGAATCAAGTGTTTTGAAAAAAAAACTAACACTCATCACAAGAAGAGCTGACAAATGCATCTGTGCAAAGTTTGGCTTCACATTGACCTTAAGGAATCTTTCCCACCACGTCTGTGCACCATCTGCTGGTTCACTCTAGTCAATCCAGTGACATAGAGTTCAAATGTCAACTCTATCTGTTTATTGTATGTATTTTAAAGTTTTAAATGGGTGTTACTTCATGAGGAATCCTGTGAGAAAAGCTATGCAATAAAAACACAATCATTCTTTAATGTTTTCTGAGAATCAAATTCATGGATTTTTTCTTATAATGAATTTCCACTAGTTTTTACTAGCTACTAATGCAAACCAGATAACAGATTGGAGAATCTATCTTGAAGAATTGTGTCCATGAAGTGTCATGCTGTCACAGTTCTATAAAAGAGTTGCCACTTCCTGTAGCATTTTAGAAATTCTCAACTTCTTTCACCTTAAATTTCCTATCTTCTTGTCTGTCATTGGTTTTGCTCCTTTGGCTCCCCTTGTCTTTGTTTTAACCTGTTTTTTTATATCTATATCTATATGTCTGTATGTATGTTTGTTAGGAATGTCCTGGAGGTAAAAAGAGTGTCAGATAGAGTGATGAGTCTGAAGCTAGAAATTGAAGGTGTGGTGTTCAATGTTGTTAGTGGGTATGCTCCACAGGTAGGATGTGAGCTGGAGGAGAAGGAGAAATTCTGGTTGGACTTTGATGAAGTGATGCAGAGCATACCTAGAAGTGAGAGAGTTGTAATTGGTGCAGACGTCAATGGACATGTTGGTGCAGGAAACAGAGGTGATGAGGAGGTGATGGGCAGTTTTGGTATCAAGGAGAGGAACGCAGAAGGACAGATGGTGGTTGACTTTGCAAAAAGGATGGAAATGGCTGTAGTGAATACTTTCTTCCAGAAGAGGCAGGAACATAGGGTGACCTATAAGAGTGGTGGTAGGAGCACACAGGTAGACTACATCTTGTGTAGACGATGTAACCTGAAGGAGATCAGTAACTACAAAGTAGTGGTAGGCGAGAGTGTAGCTAAACAGCATAGGATGGTGGTGTGTAGGATGACTCTGGTGGTGAGGAAGATGAAGAGGACAAAGACAGAGCAGAAGATGAAATGGTGGAAGCTAAAAAAGGTTACATGTTACATAACCTTTAGGAAGGAGTTAAGACAGGCTCTGGGTGGTCAGGAGGTGCTTCCAGATGACTGGACAACTACAGCTAATGTGATCAGGGAGACAGGTAGGAGAGTATTTGGTGTGTCATCTGGAAGGAAAGTAGATAAGGAGACTTGGTGGTGGAATGAGGAGGTACAGGAGTGTATACAAAGAAAGAGGTTAGCTAAGAAGAAGTGGGACACTGAGAGGACTGAGGAGAGTAGACAGGAGTACAGGGAGATACAGCGTAAGGTGAAGGTAGAGGTAGCAAAGGCCAAACATGAAGCTTATGATGACTTGTATGCTCGGTTGGACAGTAAGGAGGGAGAGACTGATCTATACAGGTTGGCAAGACAGAGAGACAGTGATGGGAAGGACATGCAGCAGGTTAGGGTGATTAAGGATAGGGATGGAAGTCTATTGACAGGTGCCAGTAGTGTGATGGGAAGATGGAAAGAGTACTTTGAAGAGTTGATGAACGTGGAAAATGAGAGAGAACAAAGACTAGAAGAGGTGACTGTGGTGGACCAGGATGTAGCAAAGATTAGCCAGGATGAAGTGAGGAGGGCACTGAAGAGGATGAAGAGTGGAAAGGCAGTCGGTCCTGATGATATACCTGGAGAGGTTTGGAAGTGTCTAGGAGAGGTGGCAGTAGAGTTTCTGACTGGGTCGTTCAACAGGATCTTAGATAGCGAGAAGATGATAGTGAGAAGATGATAGTGAGAAGATGCCTGAGGAATGGAGGAGAAGTGTGTTGGTGCCCATCTTTAAGAACAAGGGAGATGTGCAGAGTTGTGGCAACTACAGAGGAATAAAGCTGATGAGCCATACAATGAAGTTATGGGAAAGAGTAGTGGAAGCTAGACTAAGGGCAGAAGTGAGCATTTGTGAGCAGCGGTATGGTTTCATGCCAAAAAAGAGTACTACAGATGCAGTATTTGCTCTGAGGATGTTGATAGAGAAGTACAGAGAAGGCCAGACGGAGCTGCATTGTGTTTTTGTAGATCTGGAGAAAGCTTATGACAGGGTGCCCAGAGAGGAACTGTGGTATTGTATGAGGAAGTCTGGAGTGTCAGAGAAGTATGTTAGAGCGGTGCAGGACATGTATGAGGACTGTGAGACAGTGGTGAGGTGTGCTGTAGGTGTGACAGAGGAGTTCAAGGTGGAGGTGGGACTGCATCAGGGATCAGCTCTGAGCCCCTTCTTGTTTGCTATGGTGATGGACAGGCTGACAGACGAGGTTAGACAGGAATCTCCATGGACTATGATGTTTGCAGATGACATTGTGATCTGCAGTGAGAGCAGGGAACAGGTGGAGGAGAAGCTAGAGAGGTGGAGGTTTGTCCTGGAAAGGAGAGGGATGAAGGTTAGCCGCAGTAAGACAGAGTACATGTGTGTGAATGAGAGGGACCAAAGTGGAAGAGTGAGGTTACAGGGAGAAGAGATCAAGAAGGTGGAGGATTTGAAGTACTTAGGGTCAACAGTCCAGAGCAATGGAGAGTGTGGAAAAGAGGTGAAGAAGCGTGTCCAGGCAGGATGGAACGGGTGGAGGAAAGTGTCAGGTGTGATGTGTGATAGAAGAGTTTCAGCTAAAATGAAAGGAAAGGTGTCCAAAACTGTGGTGAGACCAGCGATGTTGTTTGGTCTAGAGACAGTGTCACTGAGGAAAAGACAGGAGACAGAGCTGGAGGTAGCAGAGATGAAGATGCTGAGGTTCTCTCTGGGAGTGACCAGGAAGGATAGGATCAGGAATGAGTACATCAGAGGGACAGCACATGTTAGAGGTTTTGGAGATAAAGTCAGAGAGGCCAGACTGAGATGGTTTGGACATGTCCAGAGGAGAGATAGTGAATATATTGGTAGAAGGATGCTGAGTTTTGAACTGCCAGGCAGGAGGCCTAGAGGAAGACCAAAGAGGAGGTTTATGGATGTAGTGAAAGAGGACATGAAGGTAGTTGGTGTGAGAGAAGAGGATGCAAAGGACAGGATTAGATGGAGGCAATTGATTCGCTGTGGCGACCCCTGAAGGGAAAAGCCGAAAGGAAAAGAAGAATACACACAACCACACACAAGGGGGCCTGTAAGCATGCAGGGGAGGTAGAGTGGCAGGCAGCTCCTTCTTGGTGCGTCTCAAATGAGCAATTTGTAAAGGGGACGGCACCTTGCTCAAGGACGCCTCGGCAGTGCTCCGTAGGTGAGCTGACACCTCCCACTGTCAGCTCAACTCCGGGTATTTTTTTGTTTTTTTGGGGGCGGGAGTGGGAATCGAACCGCCGATCTTGAATCATAGGACGACCCGCTCTACTGCCTGCTTTACCACTGAGCCACTGCCGCCAAATCATTGACTGTCTGACTGTCTGACTGTCTGGTGATATTTTTATTTGGCACTGGAGTAGGGAATAGACAATCCACTGAAGAAGTTTGAAGAAGCTGTGAGAATTCAAGCTTCAGTTTAGGTTTTTGTCTGCTGATGAAATTTTACCAATTAGAGGATGAAACCAGGTAGATATGTAAAGTTTGGAGAGAGAGACCGGCAGGCTGTTGGACAGTGTTTGACTGAGTGTTCATCATAACTTCATCTGCGTAGAAAGACGAACCAGACACACTTCACTCTGTAAGGAGATTCATTATGGATGTAGACAGTTTCTCAGGTTCTCATTATTGAAAATAAAAATGTTATCTATATCAGATACTCATACCAGGTACCCAACTCAGCCCCTTCACATTCTTATCCACTGTGGTGCATAGTGCACCAGAAGGCATCAGCAGGACTGGTTTTGCTACATAGAATCGTACCTTAAGTGTTAAGTGTTGCCGATGGGCTCAGTGTAATGCATTAAAATGATGACGATGAGTGGACCCACCTCAAAGTTCTCTGACTGTGTTTCCTCACTGAATGCTTGGGATTGACGAGATCCTTCAAGTATTCCTTCCGCTGCATTACTATTCCTTCAGTTGAGCAGTTATACGACATGAAATATGCCATTCTTTACCCCTCTCTATCTCATTTCAGTTCTTTACAGGATTCTTGCAGTGACAGCCAACAATGAACCTGTCAATTGGCGTTCCCAAAGTCTTGCTGAAATTTTCATTGACATTGTGGTAATGTATTTTATCCTGGATCTATCATAACTTCATTACTGTCATGATACCAGCAGTCCTATCGGTTGGACTTAAACTAGTGAATATAGATGAGTTGTTGGTTCAGTCGGACGAATATTACAATCCTCAAACATCTGACTGTAGGCTTGAGGTAAGTATCTGCTTCTGATCATACCACTTTATTAACATGGAGGTGATATATTAGGCGTAATTAGCATAATATAAAAGCTGTATAATCAATCCTTATATGTTTAACTGTGTATCTTAAACTACAGTGAAGTAATAGTATGAAAAATGTCTTGCACTTGCATGGAATATTGTGTCTTGGAGCTGGTTGACCTGCAAG